>RXID01014958.1:0-85014 GCA_005019695.1 Trichopus zeylanicus subsp. travancoricus
AGTAGTCGTAGTTAGTAGTAGAGTAGTCGTAGTAGTAGTAGTAGTAGTAGTAGTAGTAGTAGTAGTAGTAGTAGTAGTAGTAGTAGTAGTAGTAGTAGTAGTAGTAGTAGTTGTAGTGGTGGTAATGGTAGTAGTATTGTAGCAGTTGCAGTAGTAGTATTGTAGCAATTACAGTAGTAGCAGTAATAGTACTTGTAGTAGTAGTAGTTCTTATAGTAGTAATCGTACTTATAGTTGTAGTAGTAGTTGTTGTTGTTCTAGTAGTAGTAGTAGTCATTGTACCAGTATTAGCAGGAGTATTAATTGTATTAGTCGTACTAGTAGTAGTCGTAGCTGTAGTAGAAGAATTCGTAGTTGTAGTAGTAGCAATAGTAGTAGTGGTAGTAGTACTAGTAGTAGTGGTAGTAGTAGTAGTAGTAGAAGTAGTAGTACTACTACTACTACTACTAGTAGTTGTAGTTGTAGTGGTGGTGGTAGTAGTAGTAGGAGGAGTAGTAGTAGTCGTAGTAGTAGTAGCAGCAGTAGCAGTAGTACTTGTAGCAATAATAGTACTAATAATAATTGTTATTGTAGAAGTAGTAGTTGTTAATATAATAGTAGTAGGGAAAGTAGTAGTTCTATTAGTAGTTGTACTAGTAGCTATAGTATTGGAGGTAGTTGTAGTAGTAGAGATAATAGTAGTAATAGTAAAAGTAGCTGTAGTAGGACTAGTAGTACTAGTGGTAGTAGGAGTAGCAGTAGCAGCAACAGTAGTATTAGTATTAGTTGAAGTAGTAGTAGAAGTAGGAGCAGCATTAGTGGTAGTAGTAGTACTAGGAGTAGTCGTAGTTGTAGTAGGACCAGCAACAACAGTAGTAGCAGTTGTACTAGTTGTAATAGTAGTAGTAGTTGTTATTATAGTAATAGTAGTAGTAGTATTAGTAGTAGTAGTAGGAGGAGGAGGAGGAGGAGGAGGAGGAGGAGGAGGAGCGGCAGTAGTAGCAGAAGTACTAGTAGTAATAGTTATAGTAGTAGTTGTTGTTGGTATAGTATTTGTAGTCATAGTAGTACTTGTTGTTGTATTTGTAGCTGTAGTAGTGGTAATAGTAGTACTAGTTGTAGTAGTAGCAGTAGTAGTAGTAATAGGGGTAGGAGTAGTAGTAGTAGCAACAGTTGTAGCACTAGTTGTAGCAGCTGTAGTAGTTGTAGACGTAGCAATTGTGATAGCACTGGTAGTTGTAGGGGTAGGAGTTTGAGTAGGAATAGTAGTAGTAGTAATAGTAGTGGTAGTAGTTGTATCATCTATAGCAATAGTAGCAGAAGTAGTACTTGCAGTAGTAGGATCTGTTTCAGAAGAAGTATTAGCCGTAGAGGTAGGAGTAGAAGTTGGAGTAGGTGGAGTAGTAGTAGTAGTGGCAGTTGCAGTAGTAGCAGCAGCAGTAGTAGTAGCAACAGTAGTAGTAGCAGAAGTAGTAGCTGTTGTAGTAGTAGTAGAAGTAGCAGTAGTAGTAGTAGCAATAGTAGTACTAGCAATAGTAGTAGTTGCAGTAGTAGGAGGTGTAGTGGGAGTAATAGGAGCAGTAGTTGCAGAAGTTGAAGTTGTAGTTGTAAAAGAGGTAGCAGCAGCATTATTTGTAGTAGCAGTACGAAGTAGTAGTAGTAGTAGTGGCAGTTATAGTTGTAGTAGAAGTAGTAGTAGTAATAGTTATTGTTGTTGTTGTTGTTGTAGTGGGAGTTGTTGTAGCAGAAGCTGTAGTAGTAGTAGTAGGAGTAGGAGTTGGAGTGGTAGTGGTGGTAGTAGTAGTTGCAGGAGTTGTAGTAGTAGTAGTAGTAGTACTAGTTGTAGTTGTAGTAGTTGTAGTGGTAGAAGAAGTTGCAGGAGTAGTTGTTGGAGTATGTGTTGTAGTACAATTTTCACTAGAAGTAGTAGTAGTGGTAGTAGTTGTAGTAGTAGTAGTAGTACTAGTAGTTTTTGTTGTTGCTGTTATTGTTGTATTAGTAGTAGTAGTTATATTAGTAGTAGTTATATTAGTAGTAGTTATATTAGTAGCAGTTGCAGGATCTACAATAGTAGTAGTCGCAATAGTTGGAGGAGTAATAGTAGTAATATTTGTTGTTGTTGTAGAAGAAGAAGAAGAAGTAGTAGTAGTAGTAGTAGCAGCAACAACTATAATAGTAGTTGTAGTAGTATTAGTAGTAGTTGCAGCAATATTAGTAGTTGCAGTATTTGCAGTACTAGCAGTAGCAATTATTGTAGCAGGTGTAGCAGTAGTATGAGAAGAACTAGTAGTTGTTGAAGGAGTAGTAGTAAGAGTAGTAGTAGCAGCAGTAGCAGTAGTAGTGGTAGTAGCAGTGGGAGTAGTGGTAGCCGTAGTAGCCGTAGCAGTAGTAGTAATAGTTGCAGTGGTAGCAGTAGTAGTAGTAGTAGTAGGTGAAGTAGTTGTACCAATAGTAGAAATAGTAGTAATAGTAGTAGTAGTAGTAGTAGCAATAGTAGTAGTTGTAGCAATAGTGGTAGTAGCCGGAGTCAAAGTAGTAGGAGAGGTAGTAGGAGTGGTAGTTGCAGTAGTAGGAGGAGTACTAGCAGTAGTAATAGTTGTTGTTGTTGTAGAACTAGTTGTAGTAGTAGTAGAAATAGTAGTAGTAGTAGTAGTAGTTGGAGTAATACCAGCAGCAGCAGTATTAGCATTAGTTGCAGTAGTAGTAGTTGTAGTTGTAGCAGGATTAGTAGTAGTAATAGTAGTAGTTGTATTAGTTATAGTAGTAGTTGTAGTATTGGTTACTGTACTAATAGTTGTAATAGTAGTAGTAATAAATAATAGTAGCAGTAGTAGGAATAGTAATAGTAGTAATAGAAGTAGTAGTAGGAGTGGCAGTAGAAGTGGTAGCAGTAGTAGCAATAATAGTAGTAGAATAAGAAGTAGTACTCGTAGCAGTAGTAGTAGTAGTAGTAGTAACAGCAGCAACAATAGTAGTAATTGTAGTAGTAGGAGTAGGTGTTGGAGTAGGAGAAGTAGTAGGAGTAGTAGTTGTTGTTGTTGTTGTCGGACTAGTAGTAGTATTAGCAATACAAGTACTAGCTGAAGTAGCAGTAACAATAGTTGAAGTAGTAGTAAGACTAGTAGTAGTAGTAGCAGAAGTAGTAGTCACAGTAGTAGAAGTCGCAGTACTAGTATTAGTACTAGTACTAGTAGTAGTCGTAGTGGTAATAGTAACTGAAGGAGTTGAAATTGTAATAGTAGCAGTAGTAGAAGCAAAAGTTGTTGTAGTAGTAATAGTAGGAGGAGTAGTAGTAGTAGCAGCAGCAGCAGTAGGAGTAGCAGTAGTTGCAGTTGTAGTAGTAATAACAGTAGTAGTTGTAGTTGTAGGAGAAGCAACAATAGCAATTGTAGTTGTAGCAGTAGTGGTGGTGGTAGTATTAGTGGCCGCAGTAGTAGTAGTCGTAGTAGTAGCAGCAACAGCAGTAGTGATATAAGTAATTGCAGTAATAGCAGTAGTAGTGGTAATAGTAGTAATAGTAGCAGTAGTGGTAGCAGACGTAGTATTAGTAGCAGTTGGAGTAGTAGGAGTAGGGGTAGCAGAAGTAGTATTAGTAGTCATATAGGTAGTAATAATAGCAACAGTAGCAGAAGTAGTAGCAGTAGTAGCCGCAGCAGCGTTAGTAGTGTAGTAGGAGTGGTAATAGTAGCTGTAGTAGCTGTAGTAGTTGTAATACTAGTAGTAGCAATGGAAGTAGCAGCAGCATCAGTAGTACTAATAGTAGTAGCAGGAATAGTAGTATTAGAAGTAGTATTAGTCGTACTAGTTGTTGCAGCAGTAGTAGTAGCAGTAGCAGTAGTAGTTGCAGCAAAATTAGTACCAGTAGCACTAGTTGTGGGCAGTTGCTGTAGTAGTAGTAGTAGTATTACTAGTAGTAGTAGCAGCAGCAGCAGCAGTAGTAGTAGCAACTGTAGTAGTAATAGCAAGAGTAGCAGTTGCAATAGGCGAAATTGTAGTAGTATTAGAAGCATTAACTGTAGCGATAGTAGTAGTAGTAGTAGTGGTAGTAGGAACAGTAGTATTAGCAGCAACAGCAACAGTAGTAGCAACAGTAGTTGCACTAGTAGTAGTTGTAGTAGAAACAGTAACAGTAGTAGCTGTAGTAGTAGTAGTAGTAGTAGTAGTAGTAGTAGTAGTAATAATAGTAGTAGTAACAGTAGTAGCAGCAATTGTAGCAGTAGCAGTAGTAGTAGTAGCTGCAATAATGGTTATAGTAGAAGTAGTACCAATAGTAATTATAGCAGTTGTAGTAGAAGAAGTAGTATAATAGTATTAGTAGTAGTAGTCTTAGTAGTAGGAGTAGTAATTACAATAGTAGTAGAGATAGCAGTAGTAGTGGAAGTTGTTGTAGTAGTTGTTATTGTTATTGTAGTAGTGGCAGTAGTGGTATTAGTAGTAGTAGTAATAGTAGTAGTAATTATAGTAGTTGCAATTGTAGCATTATTAATAGTAGTTACGGCAAGAACAACATAAGTATTAGAGTCGCAATAGTCGTTGTAGTGGTTGTGGCAATAGTAGTAGTAGTAGTAGTAATTGTAGTACTACACCTACCAAAACTACTATTATTACTAATAGTACTAATATGAATACTACTACGACTAGTACAATTAGTACTTCTAATATGATTTCAACTACTGCTGTTGCTACTAGTAGTAGTACTAGTAGCAGTAGTAGTAGTACTAGTAGTAATAGTAGTAGTAGTAGTAGTAGTAGTAGTAGTAGTAGTAGGAGTACTAGTAGTTGTTGTGGTAGAAGTACTAGTCGTGGTAGTAGTAGTAGTAGTTGTTGTCGTTGTCGTAGTACTAATAGAAGTAGGAGTAGTAGTAGTAGTAGTAGGAGTTGCGGTACAAGTAGTAGTAGTACTAGTAGTCCTAGTAGTAGTTGTTGTAATAGGAGTTGGTGTAGGGGTAGGGGTAGTATAGTAATAGGAGAAGTGGTGGTAGTAGAACAAGTAGTAGTAGGAGGAGTAGTAGTAGAGTCATAAGAGTAGAAATTGAAATAGTAGCTATAGTAGTGTTAATTGTAGAACTAGTAGTAGTAATATGAGTAGTAGTTGTAGTTGTAGCAATTGTAGCAGTAGCAGTAGTGGTAGTAGCAATAGTAGTAGCAATAACAGTGGTAATTGCTTTGGTAGGATTTGTAGTAGTAGTTGTAGTGGTAGTAGTAGTAATAGTAGTAGAAGTATTTATAGCAATAGCAGTCATCATATTAGTAGTAGTAGTAGCAGTAGTAATTGTATTAGTAGTAATAGGTGTAATAGTAGTAGTAGTAGTAGTAGCAACTGTAGTGGAGGTAGTAGTAGGAGTAGTAGTGGCAATAGCAGTAGTTGTCGTAGTAGTAGTAGTAGTAGTAGCAATAGTTCTTGTAGTAGTAGCAATAGTATTAGTAGTAGTAGAAGTAGTAGAAGTAGTAGTAGTAGTAGTTGTTGTTGTTGTAGCAGTAGGAGTAGTAGTAGTAGTCGCAGCAGGAGTAGTGGTCGTAGTAGTAGTAAAAATAGTACAAGTAGTGCTAGTAGTGGAAGTAGTAGAAGCAGTAGCATTAGTAGTGGCAGTAGTAGTAGAAGCAGTAGTAGTAGTAGAAGCAGGAGTAGTAGTAGCAGCAACAACAACAGTAGTAGTAGCCGTAGTAGTAGTAGTAGTAGTAATAGTCGCAGTAGTTGTAGTTGTAGTAGTTGTATTTGCAATAGCAACTGCAGCAGTAGTAGTAGTAATAACAATAGCAGTAGCAGCAGCAGCGGTCATAGTAGTAGTAGTATTAGTAATGATAGTATTAATAGTGGTAATAGTAGTTGTATTAGTTGTAGTTGTACTAGTAATTGAAGTAGTAGTAGTAATACTAGTAGCGAAAATAGCAGCAGCAGCAGTAGTTATAGTGATAGTAATAGTAGTAGTAGTAGTAGTAGAAGAAGAAGATAAAGAAGACGAAGAGGAAGTAGTAGTAGTAGTAGTAGCAGTGATTGTAGTTGTAGTGATAGTTGCAGTAATTGTAGTACTATTGGCAGTAGGAACTGCTGTAATTGTAGTAGTAGCAACAACAGCAGTAATAGCAGCAGTAGTGGCACAAGTATTAGCAGTAGCAGTAGTAGCAGTTGTAGTAGTAGTAGTATCAATAGCTGTAGTAGAAGTAGTAGTAGTAGTAGGTAGTAGTAGCAGTTGTAGTTGTAGTAGTAGTAGCAGTAGCAGTGATAGCCGTAGTTGTCGTATATTTGGTAGTAGTAGTAGTTGTAGCGGAAGTAGAAGAAGTTTTAGTAGTAGCAGAAGTAGTAGCAGCGGAGGTAGGAGCAGTAGTGCTAGTAGTAGTAGTAGAAGGAATAGTAGTTGTAGTTGTAGTAGTAGCAGCCACAGTAGTAGTAGTAGTGGTTGCAGTAATAGTAGTAGCTGTAGTAGTAACATTAGTAGTAGCCGCTTTGTAGTAGTAGTAGTAGTAGAAGAAGAAGCAGTATTATCATTATTATTATTATTATTATTATTATTATTAGTAGTAGTAGTAGTAGTAGAAGTACTACTAGTAGCAGTAATAGTAGTAGTAGTAATAATAGCAGTAGTTGTAGCAGTAGTAGAAGTAGATGCAGCACTTGTAGCCGTAGTAGTAGTCGCAACAACAGTCGTAGCAGTAGTACTACTATTGCTACTCCGACTTCTGTTGCTATTACTACCATTGTTACTACTACTGCTACTACTTCTGCTCCTACTACTACTCGTAATACACCTACCAAAACTACTACTTTTACTAATAGTACTACTACGATTACTACTACTGCTATGATTAATACTACTACTATTAATTCAACTACTACAACTACTACTACTACTATTACTACAATTACTACAGATACTACTACAACTCCTACTTCTACTAGTACTGTTGCTGCTGTTGTTGCTGCAACTAATGATGCTGCTACTACTATTATTATTACTTCTACTGCTACGACTGTTGCTAAGACTACAACCATGGCTACGAGTGCTACTACAACTTCTACTACTACTACAACTACTACTGCTACTACTATAACTTCGATTGCTACTACTACCGCTATTACCACTGCTATTGCAACTACTACTACAACAACAACAACTACTACTACCATTAATACTAGTACTACTATGACTAGTACCACTACTACTACTAGTACTACTACTGCTACTAGTTCTACTACTACTACTACTACTACTACTGCTACTACTAATACTACCACCACCACTTATGTTGCTGCTACAACTGGAACTGCTACTACTATTGCTACTACTACTACTATTGCTACAAGTACTACTACTACTACTACTTCTATTGCTACTACCTCTGCTACTCCTACTACTGCTACAACCACTACTATTACTAACTACTACCACTACGACCACTACTGCTACTACTCCTACTACTATTGCAACTACCACTACCATTACTAACTACTACTACCACTACTACTACTACTACTACTTCTACTGCTAGTACTACAACTGCTACCACTAATTCTACTACGACTACTGCCTCTACTACTGCCACTACTGTTGCTGCTGTTGTAGAGACTACTACAGCTACTACCACTTCTGTTGTTACTACTTCAACGAATACTACTTCAGCTGCTACTACTATAGCTTCTTCAGCAACAGCTACTGCCACTACTACTACAATAACTACAACTACCACTGCTACTTCTACCATTACTACTACCACTACTTCTACTATAACTACTATAATTACTAATAATGCTACTAATAGTTCAACTTCTACAACTACTTCTACTACAACTCCTACTTCTTCTACTACTACTTCTCCTACAACTACAGTAACTACAACTGCTACTACTTTGCCTGCAACTACGGCTATTGCTACTACTACTACAGCTACAACAACTACTGCTGCTAGTATTACGACAACTACTTCTACAACTTCTGGTACTGCTACTTCTACTTCTGCTGCTATTGCTGCAACTACTACTGTCACCACCACTACTACTACTACTACTTCTACTGTTATTAAGACTCTAACTACTTCTCAAACTGCTACAACTACTGCTGCCACCACCACGACTACTACTTCTCATACCACTACTTGCACTGCTACTACTACTTTTATTATAGCTACTACTACAACTATCGATGCCAATGCTTCTACTACTACTGCTACCACTACTATTGCTTCTACTACTACTACTTCTTCTACTACTATTGCTACTTGTATTACTACTACTACTACTACTTCTACTATTGCTGCTACTACTGCTACTATTACTACTACTACTACTTTTACTTGGAGTAGTATGTAGTCGCAGAAGTTATAGGAGGGTTAGGAGTAGTTGTAATAGTGGGAGTAGTAGTAGCAATAGTAATAGTAGTCATAGAAAGAGTAGATGTGTTTGTATTAGTAGTAGAAGTAGTAGTAGTAGTAGTAGTAGTGTTAGTGTTATTGGCAGTAGGAGTAGGAGTAGTTGTAGTTGCAATTATACTTATGTAGATGTTATGATAGTAGTAGTAGTGGTGGTGGTAGTAGTAATTGTAGTAGCTATTGTTGTTATTGTTGTTATAGTAGCGGTAGTAGTAGTAGCAACAGTAGTAGTAGGAGTTGGAGTAGGACCAGTACTAGGCATAGTAGTGGTTGGAGTGGGGTAGTTGTAGTAGGAGTAGTAGTTACAGTAGGAGCTAGATTAGGAGAAGTAGTAGCAGCACTAGTAGAAGTAGTAGTTGTACTAGCACTAGTAGAAGTCAGAGTAGGAATACTACTAGTTTTAGTAGTAGTAGTGGTAGTAGTAGTAGTGGAACTAGTTGTTGTAGTAGTAGTAGTAGTAGTACTACTACTACTACTAGTACTAGTGGTACAAGTAGTAGTAGTAGTAGTGGTAATAGTAGTAGTAGTAGTAGTAGTAGTAGTAGTAGTAGTAGTAGTAGTAGTAGTAGTAGTTGGAGTTGGGGTAGTAGTAGGAGTTGTAGTAGTTGGAGTAGGGGTTGTAGTAGCAGCAGGAATAGTAGTAATAGAAGGAGTTGGGGTAGGAGCAGTAGTAGTAGTAGTAGTCGCTGTAGTAGGAGTAGTAGTTGTAGCAGTAGTAGAAGTAGTAGTAGAAATAGAAGTAGAAGTTGCAGTAGTAGTAGTAGTCGTGGTTATAGTAGCGGTGGTAGTAGTAGCAGTAGCAGTAAAAGTAGCAGCAGTAGTAGTTGTGGTAGTAGGAGTGTTTTGAGTAGAAGTATTAGTACGAGTTGTAGTTGTAGCAGTGGTTGTTATGGTGGTGGTAGTAGTAGTAGTAGTCATAGTAGTACTGTAGTAGTAGGAGGAGGAGGAGGAGTAGTATTTGAAGTTGTAGGACATTTAGCAGCAGTAGAAGTAGTAGTAGTAGTAGTAGTAGCAGTAGTTATAGTAGTAGTAAAAGAAGTAGCAGTTGTAGAAGTACCAGCAACAGCAGTAACACTAGTAGTAGTAGTAGTAATAGTGCCATTAGTAGGAGTGGTAGTAATAGTGGAGTAGGGGTAGTCAAATTAGTAGTAGTTGTCGTAGTGGCAATAGTAGGACTCATAGTAGGAGTCAGTGTTGGAGATAGAGTTATAGTAGGAGTTGTAGTAGTTGTAGTACTACTAGTTGGAGTAGTAGTAGTAGCAGTTGTTGAATTAGGAATAATAGTTGCAGTATTAGTAGAAATAGTAGTGGTAGTGCTAGTAGTAATAGTAGCAATATCAGTAGTAGTAGCGGAAGTAATAGTAGTAGTTGTTGTTGTAGTACCAACATCAGTCACATTAGTAGTAGTGACAACTGTGGCAGCAGTGGTAGTAGTTATAGTTGTTGTAAGAGTAGTATTAGTCAGAGTTGTAGTAAGAGTATTCGTTGGAGTTGTAATTATTGGAGTAGTGGTAACATTCGTAGCTATACCAGTGGCAGAAGTAGTAGTAGTAGTAGTAGAAGTAGTAGAAGTAGTAGTAGCAGCGGTAGCAGCAGTAGTTGTAGAAGTAGTAGTAGGCATAGTAGTTGTAGTATTAGTAGTTGCAACTGATATAGGAATAGCAGTAGCTATAGGAATATTAGTTGTAGTAGCTGTAGCAATAGTAGTACTAATAGTAGCATTAGTAGTAGTAGTAGTTGTTGTTGTTTTTCTAGTAGTAGTAGTAGTAGTTCTTGTAGTAGTAGCAGTAGGAGTTGTAGTAGTAGGAGTAGTTGTAGTAGTAGTTGTTGTTGTTGTAGTAGTAGTAGTAGTAGTAGTAGTAGTAGTAGTAATAGTAGCAGTAGTAGTAGTTCTTGTAGTATTAGCAGTAGGAGTTCTAGTACTAGGAGTAGTTGTAATAGCAGTAGTTGTTGTTGTAGTAGTAGTAGTAGTAGTAGGTGTAGTAGTACCACTAGGAGTTGGAGTTGGAGTAGTATTAGTTAGAGTTGCAGTAGGAGTAGTAGTAGGGGTTGTAATTGTTGTTGTAGTAGTAGTAGTTATAGTAGTTGTTGTTATTGTAGTAGTAGTAGTAGTAGTACTACTACTACTACTACTACTACTACTAATAGTAGAAGTAGTACTGCTAGTAGTAGCAGTAGGAGCTGTAGTAGTAGGAGTATTTGTAGTAGTAGTAGTTGTTGTTATAGTAGTAGTAGTAGTAGGTGTAGTAGTAGCAGTAGGAGTTGGAGTAATAGTAGTATTACTTGGAGTTGTAGTAGGAGTAGTAGTAGGGGCTGTAATTGTTGTAGTGGCAGTAGTTGTAGTAGTGGTAGTACAAGTAGTAGTAGTGGTAGTAGTAGTAGTAATAGTAGTGCTAGTAATAGGAGTAGTCGTAGTAGTATTCGTAGTAGCAATCATAGTAGTACTAGTAGTTGTTGTTGTTGTCGTTGTTGTAGGAGTAGTAGTAGTTGTAGTAACAATAGTAGTAGTAGTTTTGGCAGTAGCAGTAGCTGTAGTAGCAGTAGTAGTAGGAGTAGTCGGAGTAGTATAGTAGCAGAAGGTTCTGGAGTAGGGGCAGCAGTAAGAGTAGTAGGAGGAGTTTGTGTAGGGGTAGTAGTAGTAGTAGAAGTAGTAGTAGTAGTTGTTGTATTAGTATGAGTAGTAGTAGTACTAGTAGTAGTTGGAGTAATGGTAGTAGCAATTGTACTAGTAATAGAAGTAGTAGAAGTAGTAATAGTTGCAGTAGTAGCTGTTGTAGTAATAGTAGTTGTTGTTGTTGTTATTGTTGTAGTAGTAGTGTTAGTAGTAGTAGTAGTAGTAGTTGGAGAAGGGGTAGTAGGAGTAGTAGGAGTGATAGAAGCTGTAGTAGTTGGAGTAGGAGTAGCAGTGGCAAAAGTAGTAGTAGTTGTAGCCATAATAGTAGGAGTAGTAGTCGGAGTAGTAGTAATAGTCATAGTAGTAGTGGTAATAGATGAACCAATAGCAACAATAGTAGTAGTAGTAGTATAGATCATAGTAATAGTTGTAGTAGTATTAGTCAGAGAAGTAGGAGTAGTAGTTGTTGTAGTAGTGGTAGTAGTGGTTGTATTAGTAGTAGTAGTTGTTATTGTTATAGCTACAGTAGTAGTAGCAGTTGTAGTACAAGCAGTAGTACTAGTAATAGTAGTAGAAGAAGCAGTAGTAGTACTAGTAGTAGAAGCATCAGCTACAGCAGCAGCAGCAGCAGCAGCAGTAGTAGTATTACAAGTAAAAGTTGTAGTAGTAGTAGTACTAGTAGTGGTTGTAATAGTAGAAGAAGTAGTAGCAATAGTAGCAGTAGTAAGTGTAGCAATAGTTGAAGTAGTAGGAGAAGTAGTAGGAGCGATAATAGTAGTAGCAGCACTTGCAAATAGCAGCAGTAGTAGTAGAAGTAGCGGTAGCAGTAGTAGTAGTACTCATCGTAGTAGTTGTGCAATAGTAGCTGCAGCAGTAGTAGCAATATTTGTCACAATAATCATTTTCGTAGTGGCAGAAGAGGTAGTAGTAGTAGCAGCAGTAGCAGCAGTAATAGTACTAGTAGTAGCAGGAGTAGTAGTAGTAGTAGTTATACGAGTAGTAGTAGTGATAGTATTAGTAGTATTAGTACCAGTAGTAATAGTAGTAGTAGTAGTAGTAGTTATTGTTATAGTAGTAGTTGTTGTTGTTATTATTGTTGTTGTAGTAGTAGTTGCTGTAGTAGCAACAGTAGCTGAAGCAGTAGTACTAGTAGTAGTTGGAGTAGGGGTAGTAGTAGTAGTAGGAGTAGCTATGGCAGAAGGACTTGGGTTAGGAGTAGTTGTAGTAGTAGTAGTAGCAATAGTAGGAGTAGTAGCAGCAGTAGTAGTAGAACTAGTAGTAGTAGAAGTAGCAGTAGTAATAGCAGTAGTAGTGGTTATGGTAGTGGTAGTAGCAGTAGTAGAAGTAGAAGTTGTGGAAGTAGGAGTGTTTCGAGTAGAAGTATTAGTACGAGTAGTAGTAGTAGTAGTAGTTGAAGTAGTAGTAGTTGTGGTAGGAGTAGCAGTAATAGGAGTTGTAGTAGTAGTTGTTATTGTTGTGGTAATAGTAGTAGTGGTAGTAGTAGGAGTTGTAGCAGTAGGAGTAGTAGTTGAAGTTTTAGGTCTGTTAGTAGTAGTAGTAGTAGTAGTAGTAGTAGTAGTAGTGGGAGTAGTAGTAGGAGGAGGAGGAGGAGGAGGGTTAGTAGTAGTAGTGTTAGTGGTAATAGTAGTTGTGGGAGTAGTAGTAATAGTAGTCGGAGTAGCAGTATAGTAATAGTAGTATTAGCTGTTGTTGTTGTAGTAGTAGTAGTAGTAATTGTAGTAGGGGTAATAGTAGGAGTAGTAGTAGGATTTGTAGTAGTAGTAGTAGTAGTAGAAGTACTTGTAGTAGCTGTAGTAGGAGTTGGAGCAGTAGTAGTTTTAGTAGCAGTTGTTGTTGTTGTTGTGGAAGTACTAGTAATAATAGTAGTAGTAGTTGTAGGGGTGGTGGTGGTGGAGGTGGCGGTGGTGGTGGTGGTGGTAGTAGTAGAAGAAGAAGAAGTAGCATTTGTAGAAGCACCAGCAGCAGCTCCAACAGTAGTAGCACTACTACTAGTAGTTGTTGTTGTATTAGTAGTAGGAGTTGCATTAGTAGGAGTAGTAGTCGAAGTTGGAGTAGGGGTAGTCGAATTAGTGGTAGTTGTCATAGTGGTAATAGTAGGAGTTGTACTAGGAGTCAGAGTTGGAGTTAGGGTTATAGTAGGAGTTGTAGTAGTTGTAGTGCTACTAGTAGGAGTTGCAGTAGTAGCAGTTGTCGAAGTTGGAATAGTAGTAGTCGTATTGGTAGTAGAAATAGTAGCGGTAGTGCTAGTAGTAATAGTAGTAGTAGTAGCACTAGTGGAAGTGGTAGTAGCAGTAGTAGCAATTGTAGTAGCTGGAATAATTGCATTAGTAGTAGTAATGATAATAGCAGTAGTAACAGTTGTTGTAGTTGTTGTAATAGTAGTATTACTCAGAGTTGTAGTAGGAGTAATAGTTGGAGTTGTAGTTATTGGAGCAGTGGTAATGGTAGAAGCTATACCAGTAGCAGTAGTTGTAGTAGTAGTAGTAGTCGTAGTAGAAGTACTTGTAGCAGCGGCAATGACTATAGTTGTAGAAGTACAAGTAGGCATTAGTAGTGTTTGTACAAGTAGCAGTAGCAGTAGTAGTAGTAGTTGTTGTTGTTGTTGTTGTAATAGTGGTAGTAGTAGTAGTAATACTAGTTGTTGTTGTTGTTGTTGTTGTAGTAGCGGTTGTAGTAGTAGTAGTAGCAGTTGTTGTTGTTGTACTAGTGGTTGTGGAAGTAGTAGCAATGGTAATAGTATGTGTTGGAGTAGGAGCCGTAGTAGGCATAGTAGTAGTTTGAGTATGGGTAGTAGTAGTTGGCAGAGTAGTTGTAGTAGTTGGTGTTGGAGTACGAGGGGTAATAGTAGTTGTTGTAGGAGTAATTGGAGTAGTAGTAGTCGTAGTTATAAGAGTAAGAGTAGGAATACAAGTAGTAGTAGTAGTAGTAGTAGTAGCAGGAGCTGTAGCAGCGGCATCTGTAGTTGGAATAGTAATAGTAGGAGCAATAGTAGTAGTGACAATAGTAGTTTTAGGAATTGTATTAGTACTAGTAGTAGTAGTTGTAACTGTTGTATAGTAGTTGCAACAGCAGTAGTAGTAGCAGAAGTTGTAGTAGTAGTAGTAGTAGTAGTATTAGTAGTAGAAACAGTAGTAGCAGTAGTAGTAGTAGGAGTAGTAGTAGAAGTAGTAGTATAGTTGTTGTTGTACTAGCAGCAACAGTAGTATTAGTTGTAGTGTAGTAGTACTAGTAGTAGTAGCGATAGCAGTATTAGTATTAGCAGCAACAGCAGCAATAGGAGCAGCAGCAAATGTAGTTGTAGTAGTTGGAGTGTAGTAGTAGTAGTAGGAGTTATAGTCATCGAATATGTTGAAATGTTTGGATTAGTAGTAGTCGTTGAAGTTTCAGGAGTGTTAGGAGTAGCCGTAGTAGTAGGAGTAGTAGTAGCAGTAGTAGTAGTAGAGGGAGGAGTGTTAGAATTGGTAGTAGTAGTGTAAGTCGTAGTAGTAGTAGTGTCAATGTTAGTAGTAGTAGTAGGAGTAGTAGTTGTAGCAATTGTGCTTGTAGTCGAAGTAGTTGTAGTAGTAGTAGTTGTTGTTGTTGGTGGTGGTGGTGTTATTATAGTAGTAGTGGTAGTAGTAGCAGCAGTAGTAGTAGTAGGCGTCGTTGTAGTAGGAGTTGGTGTAGTTGAAGAAGTAGTAGTTGTAGTAGTAGGTGTTGGAGTAGGAGTAGCAATAGCAGTAGTAGTAGGAGTAGTAGTTGTTGTTGTAATAGTAGTAGCAGTAGTAGTAGAACTTGTACTAGTGTTAGTATTAGTAGTAGTAGTACCAGTAGTAGTAGGAGTTATAGTAGTAGCAATTATACTAGTAGTAGTAGTATTAGTGGAACTACTACTACTAGTGGTAGTTGTAGAAGTAGTAGCAGTAGTAGTAGGAGTTATAGTAGTAGCAATTATACTAGTAGTAGTAGTATTAGTAGAACTACTACAAGTAGTAGTAGTAAAAGTTGTAGCAAAAGTAGTAGTAGAAGTAGTAGTGGTAGGAGTTGGAGTAGGGGTAGTAGTAGGTGTCGTAGTAGTTGGAGTTGGGGTACTAGTAGTAGTAGTAGTAGCAGTTGGAGTTGGGAGTAGGAGTAGTAGTAGCAATAGTAGTAGAAGTAGAGTAGTAGTAGCAATAGTAGTAGAAGTAGTAGTCCTTGTACTTGTTGTAGTAGTAGCCGTGGCAGTAGCAGTAGCAGTAGCAGCAGTAATAGTTGTAGTAGTAGTTGTAGCAGTGGCAGTTGTAGTAGTAGTCGTAGAGTTAATATTAGAAGTAGTAGTCGTAGTAGGAGTAGGAGTAGTAGTAGTGGTGGTGGTAGTAGTAGTAGGAGTAGTAGTAGTAGTAGTAGTGGTAAGAGTAGTAGTAGTAGTGGTGGTAATAGTCGTAGTGCTAGTAGTAGCAGTAGCAGTTGTAGTCATAGTAGGAGTGTAATAGTAGTAGTAGTAGGAGTAGTAGTATTAGTAGTAGTAGTAGGAGTATTAGTAGTTGGAGTAGTAGTAGGTGTTGTAGTATAGAAATATTAGTAGTAGTTGTTGTTGTTGTTGTAGTAGTAGTAGTTGTAGTACTAATAGTAGGAGTAGGATTTCGAGCAAGAGTAGTCATAGGATTTGTAGCAATAGTAATAGCAGTAGTAGGAGTACTAGTAGTAGCAGTGGTAAGAGTTGGAGCCGTAGTAGTAGGAGTTGTAGAGGTAGTTGAACTAGTAGGCATGTTAGTATTAGAAGTAGTAGTGTTAGTATTAGTAGAAGTAGTGTCGATAATTGTAGCAATTGTACTAGTAGTAGAAGTAGTGCTAGTAGTAGTAGTAGTAATAGTAGTAGTAGTAGCAGTATTCGTTATGGTAGTAGTACTAGTAGTAGTAGGGGTTGTAGTAGCAGTTGTAGTTGTAGGAGTGGTAGTTGTAGGAGTGGTTAGAGTAGGAGTGGTAGTTGTAGTTTTAGTGATAGGGAGAGTAGTAGTAGTAGCAGTTGGTGTAGTAATAGTAGTAGTAGTGAGAATTGTACTAATAGTAGAAGTAGTCTTAGTAGTAGCCATAGTAGGAGTAGTAGTAGTAGTAGAAGTAGTAGTAGTAGTAGTAGTTGTTGTTGTTGTTGTTGTAGCAGTTGGAGTAGGGGTGGGGTAATAGTAGTTGTAGGAGGGGTAGAAGCAGTAAGAGTTGGAGTAGGAGTGATAGTAGCATCAGCAGTAGTAGCAGCAACAGCAGCAGCAGCAGCAGTAGTAGAAGTAGTGGAAGTAGTAGTGTAGTAGTGATAGCAGTATTAGTAGTAGTAATAGCAGCAATAGTAGCAGCAGCAGTAGTAGTAGTATAGTAGTGGTAGCAGTATTAGTAGTAGTAATAGCAGCAACAGTAGCAACAGTAGTAGTAGTAGTGGTAGTAGTATAAATCGTAGTAGTAGTGGAAGTAGTATTAGGACTAGTAGTAGGAGTAGTTGTTGTTGTAACTATAGCAGTAGCACTAGTGGTTGCAGCAGCAACAGTAGTTTTAGTTGTAGTAGCAGTTGTTGTAGTAGTAGTAGCAACGGCAGTAACAACAAAAGCAGCAGCAGCAGTAGTAGTAGTTGTAGTAGTTGTTGTAGTAGTTGTAGTAGTAGAAGCCGTAGTAGCAATAGTAGCAGCAGTGGAAGTAGCAGAAGTTATTTTAGTACGAGAAGTAGTAGGAGCAGCAGTAACAACATTATTAGTAGTAGTTGTAATTGTAGTAGTCGTAGTAGTAGTTGTTGTTGGCGTAGCAGCAGAAGTAGCAGTAGTGGTGGTAGTAGTAGTAGTAGCGGTAGTAGCGGTTGGAGTAGCAATAGTTGCAGTAGTGGTAGTAGTAGTAGTACTAGTAGTCATAGTAGTAGAAGTAATAGTACCCGTGGTAGCACTAATAGTAGCATCAGTGGCAGTAGGAGCAACAGGAGCTGTCCTCGTACTAGTAGCAGTAGCATTGGTAGTAGTAGTTGTAGTAGTAGCGGTTGTTGTTGTAGGAATAGCTGTAGCAACAGTAGCAGGAGAAGTAGGATTAGTAGTAGTAGTGGCGTTATTAGCAGCAGTAGTAGGAGTAGTAGTAGCAGTAGTACTTGTAGTTGTAGTATTAGTAGCAGTAGTAGTAGTAGCGGAAATACTAGCTGTTGCTACGACTACTGCTACTACGATTGCTCCTAATACAACAACTTCTACTAATTCCACTACTACTGCTGCTACCACTGCTTCTACTTCCCTGACTACTACTACTACTATGGCTGCCACTACTACACATACTACCACTTCAAGAACTACTTTTGCAACTACTACTATTACTACTACTACTAATGTTGCTGCTGCTACTACTACTATTACTATTACTACTACTGCTACTACTACTACCGCTGCTAATATTACTACTACTGCTACTACTACGACAACTACGACTACTACTAGTACTACTGCTACTACTGCTTTTGCTATCGCTAGTACTAGTACTAGTACTACTACTGCTAGTACTACTACTACTACTAATACTACTACTACTTCTGCTACCACTAGTACTACTAGTACTACTACTTTTACTAATACTACTACTGCTATTACTACTCCTACTTCTACTACTAATACTGCTACCACTATTACTACTCTTACTCCAACTGCTATTACTACCACAATTGCAACTCCTACTGCTTCTGCTGCTCCGACTAGGACTACTACTACTACTACTACAGCTACTATTGCTACTTCTACGGCTGCTATTACTACTGCTTCGACTACTACTATTGCTGCTACTACTACTACTCCTACTCCTACTCCTACTACTACTCCTGCTACTACTACAATAGCTACCACTACAACTATGACCACTACTATTGCTGCTACTACTGCACTCGCTACTACTACAATAGCTAGCTCTACAACTATGACTACTACTATTGCTGCTGCTACTGCACTCGCTACTACTACAATGGCTACTACGACAACTACTAGCATTAGTACTACTTCTGCAACTAGTACTACCACTACTGCTGCTGCTACTACTACTACTGCCACTACTCGCTACTACTACTACTACTATAACAGCTACTACTACTACCGTTACTGCAACACCTACTGCTACAACTTCTACTAGTACTACAACTACTACTAATGGTACTACTATTGCCACAACATCTACTCTTACCACTACTATCACTATTACTACTACTACAACAACTACTACTACTACTCCTATTCCTACTACTACTACTCCTATTCCTATTACTACAACCATAGTAGCAGTAGCAGTAGCAATAATAGTTGTTGTAGCAGTAGCAATAATAGTTGTACTAGCAATAGAAGTAGCAGTAGTTGTACCAGCAACAACAATAGTAGTAGTTGTAGTAGTAGTAGTAGTAGTAGTAGTAGTAGTATAAGTAGTAATTGAAGTAGTAGTCGTAATAGTAGTAATTGTAGTAATTAGAGTAGCAGTGCTAGTAGTAGTAGTAGTTGTTGTTGTAGTAGTAGCAGTAGTAGTAGGAGAATTAGTAGATGTAGCTGTTGTAGTAGTTTTAGTTGTCGGTGTAGTGGTAGGAGTAGGAGTGAGAGTAGGAGTAGCAGTACGAGTTGTAGAAGTATTAGCATTGTAGTAGCAGGAGTTATAGTAGTAGTAGTAGGCGTAGTAGTAGTAGTAGTAGTAGAAGTAGTAGTAGTAGTGGTAGTAGTAGTAGTAGTAGAAGACGAAGTAGTAGCAGTAGTAATAGCAGCAGTAGTAGTAGTATAGTAGTTGTCAAGGTAGAAGTAGAAGCATTAGTAGTAGTACTAGTAGTAGTTGGGGTAGTAGTAGTAGTAGTAGTAGTAGGAGTATTAATAGTAGTAATAGTAGTAGTTATTGAAGTAGTTGTAGCATTAGTAGTAGTAGTAGCAGCAGCAGCAGTAGTAGTAGCAGAAGTAGTGGCTGTAGCATTAGTAGTAGTAGTAGTGGTAGTAATACGAGTACTTGCTGGAGAAGTAAATCTAGTCGTAGAAGTAGTTGTTGGAGTTGTTTTAGGAGTCACAGTAGAAGTAGTAGCACTAGTTGTTGTAGCAGTAGCAATAGTAGTAGTAGTAGTAATAGTAGTATTTGAAGTAGCAGTGAAAGTAGTAGCCGTAGTAGTAGTTGTTGCAGTAGTAGTAGTAGTAGTAGTAGTAGTAGTAGTGGTAGTAGTAAGAGTAAAAGTAGTAGTGGTAGTAGTTGTTGTAGAAGTAGTAGTAGTAGTAGCATTAGTAGTAGTAGTTGGAGTATGACTAGTATTAGTATTAGTCGTAGTAGTAGTAGTAGAAGTACTAGCAGAAGTAGTTGTCGAAGCACTAGTAGTAGTAGTAGTAGGAGGCGGAGTAGGAGAAGTTGTAGTAGTTGTAGGAGTAGTTTAGAAGTAGTTGTAGTAGTAGTGTAGTAGTTGTAGCAGCAAAAGTTGTAATGGAGGTAGTAGTAGTTGTAGTAGTAGCAGTAGTAGCTGTAGTAGTAGTCATTGTACTAGTAGTAGAAGGAGTCATAGAAGTAGTAGCAATAGTAGTAGTAGTAGAAGTAGCAATAGTTATAGCAGTAGTAGAACTAGTAGCTATAGTAGTAGTAGTAGCAGTCGTAGCAATAGTAGCAGCAACAGTAGTACTAGTAGAAGTAGTAATACAACTAGAAGTAGTAGTTGTAGTAGTAATAGTTGTAGTTGCTGTTGTTGTTCTTGTAGTAGTAGTAGTAGTAGTTCTAGTAGTAGTAGTACTACTAGTAGTTGCAGTAGTAGTAGTAGCAGGAGGAGTATTAGTTGGAGTAGTAGTAGTAGTAGTAGTAGTAGTAGTAATAGTAGTAGCTGTGTTTATTGTAGTATGAGAAGTAGTAGTAGTAGTAGTAGTAGCAGTAGTAACGGTAGTAGTATTAGTAGTAGTTGTAGTAGTCATTGTAGCAGCAGCAGTAGTAGCAGCAGGAGCAGCAGCAGTAGTTGCAGTAGTAGAGGAACTGTAATAGTTGTAAAAGTTGTAGCGACAGCTTTTGTAGTAGTAGTGGTAGTAGTAGTAGCAGTAGCATTAGTTGTTGTTGTTGTATTAGTAGTAGTAGTTGGAGTAGTAGTAGTAATATTAGCAGAAGTAGTTGTAGCAATAGTTATGGTGTTAGTGGTAATAGATGTTGTATTAGTACAAGTAGTAGTAGCAACTATAATAGTAGTAGTCGTAGTAGTAGTCGTTGCAGTAGTAGTTGTAGTGGTAGTAGTAGTAGCTTTAGTAATAGTAGCAATTGTTGTAGTAATAGTTGTAGTAGTAGTAGTAGTAGTAGCTTTAGTAATAGTAGCAATTGTTGTAGTAATAGTAGTAGTAGTAGTACTAGCATTCGTAGAAGTAGTATTGTAGTTGTAATTGTAGTAGGTGGAGGAGTCGCAGTAGTGGTGGTAGCAGTAGTTGTAGTAATAGTAGTGGTAGTTGTAGTAGTATTAGTAGTAGTAGTGGGAGAAGTAGCAGTAGCAGCAGTAGTAGTATTAATAGGAGTAGTTGAAGTAGCAGTAGGAGTACTAGTAGTAGTAGCAGCAGTAGTAGCAACGTTAGTAGTAGTAGTATTAGTCAGACTAGTAGTAGTGCTAGTAGCAGCAATAGTAGCTTTAGTAGCGGTAGTAGAAACAATAGTAGTAGTGGTAGCAGTTATGGTAGTGCTAGTGGTAATAGCAATAGTAGCAGTAGTAGTGGACATAGTAGTGTTAGTAGCAGTAGTGGTAGTTCTGGTAGTAGTAGTGGCAGTAGCAGCAACATAGGTAGGGGAAGTTATAGTAGTAGTAGTAGTAGTAGCAGTAGTAGTAGTAGTAGTGATTGTAGTTGTATTAGCAAAAGTTGTAGTAGGAATAGTAGTTGTAGTAGCAGGAGTAGTAGTAGTAGCAGTTGGTGTAGTTGTAGTAGTAGTAGTAGTAGCAGCATTAGTAGTAGTAGTAGATGTAGTAGTAGTAGTAGTAGTTGTAGTAGTAGTAGTGGCAGCAGGAAGTGTAGTAGTAGTAGTAGTAGTAGTAATAGTAATAATAGTAGTAGTAGTATTAGTAGTTGAAATAGGAATTGTTATAGTAGAAGTAGTTGCAACAGTAGTAGTTGCTGCAGCAGTAGAAGTAGTAGTAGTTGTAGTAGTAATGTTTGCAGGAGTTGTAGTAGGTATCATAGTAGGAGTAGTAGTGGTTGTAGTAGTAGCAGTGGTGGTAGTAGGAGTAGTGGTGGTAGTAGTAGTAGCACTAGTGGTAGTAGAAGTAGTAGTAGCTGTAATAGGAGTAGTAGCGGTAGTGGTAGTAGCAGTGGCGGTAGTAGAAGTAGTAGTAGTAGTAGTAATAGGAGTAGCAATGGTGATGGTAGTAGCAGCAGCATTAGATGCCATAGTAGAAGTAGCAGTAGTAGTAGTAACAGCAGTAGAGGTAGCAGTAGTATTAATCGTAGTAGTAGTTATTGTGATAGTAGCAGAAGTTGTAGTAGTAGTTGTTGTAGTAGTAGAATTAGTAGTCAAAGCAGTCACAATTGGATCGAAAGTTGAAGTAGTAGTAGAAGTAGATGTAATGATTGTAGCAGCAACAGCAGCAATGGTAATAATATTAGTAGTTGTTGCAGTAGTAGTAGCAGAAGTACTAGTAGGGGAAGAGGATGTAGTAGAAGTAGTAGTAGTGGTAGTAGTAGTAGTAGACGTAGTAGTAGCAGCAGTATTAGTAGTCGTAGTAGTAGTTGGAGTAGTAGCAGTAGTAGCAGCAGTCGTGGTAGTTGCAGTAGTATAAGTAGTGGTAGTAGTTGTTGTTGTGATTGTAGTTGTAGCTGTTGCAGCAGTAGCAGTAGCACTAGTAGTAGTAGTAGTTGTTGTTATATTAATAGTAGTTGCCGTAGTAGCAAAAGTAGTATTAGGAGGAGGAGGAGGAGGTGTAGTAGCAGTAGTAATAGTAATAGTTATAATAGTAGTAGCAGTAGCTGTAGAAGTAGTAGTAGCTATTGCAGTAATAGAAGTAGTAGTAGCAGTAGAAGCAGTAGCAATAGTAGCTATAGTAGAAGTAGTAGTAGTAGTAGTAGAACTAGCAGTAGCAATAGCAATAGTTGTAGTAGTAGCTGTATTAGCAGCAAAAGTAGTAGTAGAAAAGTAGTAGAAGTTGTTATTGTCGGAGAAGTAGTAGTAGTCGTAGTAGTAGTAGTTATAGTAGCAGTACTAGTAGCAGCAGTAGTACTAATAATAGTGGTAGTAGCAGTCGTAGTAGTAGTAACTTTAGTAGTGGAAGCATTAGTAGCTGCATTAGTTGTAATAGTAATAGTAGCGGTAGTAATAGTAGCAGTAGTAGCAGTTGTAGTAGTAGCTGTGTTAGTAGTAGTAGCAGCAATAGTAGTACTAGTAGCAGTAGCAGTACTAGTAGAAGCAATAACAGTGTAGTAGCTATAGAAATACTAGTAGTAGGAGGAGAAGGAGGAGTCGTAGTAGTGGTGGTGGTCGCAACAACAACAACAACAACAAAAGTAGAAGTAGTAGTAGTAGTAGTCGCAGCAACAACAGTAGCTGTAGTCGTATTACTAGGAGTAGTAGCATTAGCATTAGCAGCCAAAGTAGTAGTAGCAGTGGTAGTACTAGTAGTAGCAGTAGTAGTAGCAGTAGTTCTTACTGTAGTAGCCGTACTAGTTGTTGTAGTAGGAGCAGTAGCGGCCGTAGAAGGAGTTCTAGTAGTAGTAGCAACTAAAGTAGCAGTAGTTGTAGTAGTGGCAAGAGTAGTAGCAATAGCAGCAGCAGCAGTAGTAGTACAAGTAGTAGGAGTAGTAGTAGTAGTAGTAGTAGCAATAGTAGTAGTAGTAATAGCAATAGTAGTAGTAGTTGCAGCAGAAGCAGCAGCAACAGTAGTAGCGGTAGAAGTAGCAGTAGCAGTAGTAGGAACAGTACTAGTTGTCGCAGTAGTAGTAGCAGTAGTAGTAGTTGCAGTACTATTAGTAGTAGGAGAAGTAGGATGAGTAGTAGTGTTAGTAGCAGTAGCAGCAATTACAACGGTAGCAGTCGTAGTAGTTGTTGTAATAGTAGCAGTTTCGGTTGTAGTGGTAGAAGAAGTCTGGGAAGTAGTAATAGAAATAGCCATATTAGTAGCAGCAGCAACAGTAGTAGTGCTAGCAGTAGCAGTAGTAATAGTAGCAAGAATAGTAGTAGTAATAGCAGTACTTGCAGAAGCAGCAACAATGGCTGTAGTTATTGGAGTAGAAGTAGTAGTAGTAGTTGATGTAATAGTAGTAGTAGTCGCAGTAGTAGTAGTAGTAGTAGAAGTAGTAGTCATGGTAGTAGTACTAGCAATATTAGTAGTAGAAATTGGAGTCGTGGTAGCAGAAGCAGTGGCAACAACAGTAGTCGTACTAGTAGTAGTAGATGTAGTAGTAGCTATTGTAGTAGTAGCAGTACTAGTTGTAGTAGTAGTAGTAGTAGTAGTAGTAGAAGTAATGACAGTAGTAATTGTAGTAGTACTACTAGTAGTAGTAGTAGTAATAGTAGTAGTAGTAGTAGTAGTAGTAATAGTTGTTGTAGTAACAGTAGTAGTGATAATTGGAGTAGTAGTAGTAGTAGCAGTAGTAGCAGCAGAGGGAGAAGTAGTTGTAACAACCACGAAAGTAGTTGCAGAAGTAGTAGTAGTTGTAGTACTACTACTAGTAGTAGTAGTAGAAGTAGTAGGAGTCAGAGTAGTAGTTGGAATAGGTGTCAGAGAAACAGTAGTCGGAGTAGAAGTAGCAGTAGTAGTAGTACTAGAATTAGTAGAAGCAGTAGCAGCGGCAATTGTAGTGGTAGTAGTAGCGGTAGCGATAACAGTAGTAGTAGTAGCAGAAATAGCAATAGTAGTAGTAGTAGCGGTAGTCATCGTGCTAGTAATAGTAGTTGTAGTAAAACTAGTAGTAATAGTAGTAGTAGTAGCAGTAGTAGTAGCAGCAGCGATAGAAATTGTTGTAGAAGTTGTAGCAGTAGTAGCTGTAGTAGCAAAAGTAGTAGTAGAAGTAGTAATAGTCATAGTAGTTGTAGTAGTAGTAATTATGTTAGTATCAGTGGTAATAGTATTAGTAAAAGTAGTATTGTAGTAGTCATTTTAGTTGTAGTAGCATTTTCAGTAGCAGTTGTAGTAGTAGTAGTAGTAGTAGTAGTAGCAGTAGTAGTACTACTTTAACTACTACTGTTACCTCTATTGCTACTGCTACAACAACTGCTACTCGTACTACTACTACTACTCCTACAACAACAACTACTACAACTACAACTCCTACTATTAGTACTACTAGTATAATTACTGTCACGCCTACTACAACTACCACTATTAAAACTACTATAAACACTACTACTACTACTGCAGCTACTACTACTACTACTATTGCTAATACTACTTCTACTGTGAGTACTACTGCTACTACTACTACTTCTAATATTGCTACTGCTACCCCAACTACTACTCATACTATTAATACAAATGCTTTTACAACTACTGCTACTATTACTACTGCCTCTGCTAGTATTACTACTACTGCTACTTTTACTACGACTATTACTACTACTAATATTACTACTACTACTGCGAGTGCTAAACTCCTACTACTAATACTCCTATTACTACAACTGCTACTACTGCTACTACTACTACTACTATTACTATCATGACCGCTACTACTACTTTTACTACTACAACAATTGCTACTATTACTACTACTACTACTTCTACTACTACTACTACTCCTACTACTGCTACTACTACTCCTGTTACTATTACTCTTACTCCTACTCCCACTGCTACTACTACTACTACTATTGTTGCTACAACTTCTACTGCTACTACAACACTTACGACTACGACTATGACTACTACTACAACAACTACTGCTATTTACTACTACTACTCCTATTACAACCACTGCGGCTACTACTACTACTACTACAACTCCTACTACTATTAGAACTACTATTTGTTCTGCTACAAATACTACTACTACTTCAAGTATGACTACAACAACAGCTATTACAGCTACTACTACAACAACTTCTACTACTATTCCACCTACTACTACAACCATTGCTACTACTACTACTACTCCTCCTATTACTGCTACTATTACTATTACTACCACTACTACTACTACTGCAATTACTACAACTACTAAAACTTCTCCTACTACTACTACTCGTACTCCTCCTACTACTACTACTACTAGTGTTGCTATTACTACTACTTCAACTAATACTACTTCTGCTACTACTACTACTACTACTACTCCTACTACTACTACTACTACAGCTACTACTTCTACTACTTTTAGAACTAGTACAACAACAATTACTACTACCACTATTGCCATTACAACAACTGCTGCTGCTGCTGCTACAACAACAAGTACTGCTGCAGTTGCTCCTCCTCCTACTACCACAACCACTACATCTGCTACTACTACTACTGCTACTACTACAACTACAACTACTACTATTGTTGTTGCTACTACTGCAACTACTATTTCTACTGCTACCTCTACTACTACTTCTGCTGCTACTGTTACTACACTACAACTACAACAATAACTACTACTACAACTATTACTCCTGCACCAACTCCTACTACTTCTACTACTACTACAACTACTACTACTACTACTACTACGACTACTGCACCAACTACTACTCCTACACCAACTCCTACTCCTACTACAACAACAACAACTACTACTACTATAACTACTACTACTACTACTACTGCTACTACTGTAACTACTGCTATTGCTATGACTACTACTACTACTACAACAACTCATATTACTACTACTACTACTTCTAGTACAACTACTACTAGTACAACTACTAGTACGATTACTACTACCACTACTATTACTACTTCTACTAGCACCACTACTACTACTACTATTCAAACTACTACCACTAGTACTACTACTTCTACTAGTACTACTGCTAAGACAACAACAACTACTACTTTTAGTGTTACTGCCACTGCTGCTTCTACTTTTGTTGCTACTACTACTACCACCATTCCTATTATTACTACTACTACTGCATCTACTACTACTACTACTATTACCACTATTACTACTATTAACAGTACTATTGCTACTACTACAACTATAACTATAACAAATACTCCTACTCCTACTACTACTCCTACTACTACTACAGCTACTACAACTGCTACTCCTACTGCTACTATCACAACTACTACTATTACTACTACCACTGTTACTGCTGCTATTACTACTACTACTACTATTACTACTACTACTACTACTACTACTACTACTACTACAACAATAACAACAACAACTACTACTACTACTCCTCCTACTACTACTACTACTTCAACACCTACTCCTCTAACTGCAACAACTACTACTGCTGGTACTCTTACTACTACTACTACTACTACTACTACTACTACTCTTACTACTACTACTACTATTTCTACTACTACTACTACTACTATTAGTACTCTTACTACTACTACTACAATAACAACTACTACTCCTACTGCTATTCCTACTCCTACACTTACTCCTATTACTACTATTACTACAACTACTACTATCACTACTACTGTTGTCACTACTATTGCTACTGCTACTGTTGTTGTTGCTGCTATTACTAGTACTACTACTACTATTGGTACTGTTGTTGCTGCTACTACTACCACCGCTACAACTACTACTAGTAGTGTTACTATAACAACTACTACTACCACTACTACTGCTACTATTGCTGCTATTATAGCTATTACTACTGCTGCTTCTACTACGACTACTACTACTGCTGCTGCTACTACTGCTGCCATTGCTACTACTACCATGGCTACTACTACTACAGCTACATTGTAACCACTACCTCTACTACTACTGCTACTACTGCTGCTAACACTGTTACTACTACTACTTCTACTACTGCTACACTACTGCTATTATAGCTGTTGTGGCAACTACTACAACAACTACTATAGTTTCCGCTACTACTGCTACTACTAATGCTACTACTGCTGCTACCACTACCACTACTACTGTAGCTTCTCCTACTAATACTACTTCTACTACAACAACTAAAACTTCTCCTACTGCTACTGCTACCTCAACTAATATTACAGCTGCTATTGATACTATTGCAATGAATAGTATTACTGCTACGACTACTACTAGTTCCGCTAGTACTACTACTATTACTACTATTGCAAATACTACTACCACTACTTTGATTGCTACATCTGCTACTACTGCTACTGTAAGTACTACTACTACTAATACAACAATTGCTACTACTACTGCCACTACTATTACTTCCTCTACTAGTTTTACTACTGCTATTATTATAGCTACTACTACTATTGCTACACCAACTAATACTGTTGCTACTACTACCACTACTACTACTAAAAGTACTACTGCTGCTGCTACTGCTGCTACTATGGCAGCTACTGCTACTACTGCTACTAGTACTTCGAATGCTACTACTACTACTACAATTACTACTACAAGTACTGCTACATCTACTACTACTGCTATTGCTTCTGCTGTTGCAACAACAAGTACTGCTGCTGCTGCTGCTGCTACTGTAACTTCGACGACTACTACTACTACTATAATTACTATTACAACTACTGCTACGATTAGTGCTACTTATACAACAACAAATACTAATGCTGCTGCTACTACTACTACGACCCCTCCTACAACAACAATAACTACTACAACTACAACTTCTCCTACAATAACCAGTACTACTGCTACTACTACTAATGCTACAACAATAGTAATTGCTACTACTACTAAGGCTATGACAACAACTGCCACTACTACTACTTCTCCTACTACTCCAACTAATAATACTGCTGCTACTACTCCAACTAATACTACTGCTACTGCTACTACAACTGCTACTATTAGTGTTACTACTATGACTTCTACTACTCCTACTATTACTTCTACAACTATTACTACTACTGCAAATACTACTACCATTACTTCAAATGCTACTATTGCTGCTACTACTACTACGACTACTACTACTACTACTACTACTACTACTACTACTACTGCTGCTGTTGCTGCTACTACTACAGCTACTACTGTTACTGCCATTACTATAGCTTCCTCTACTACTTTTACTATTGCTACTACGACTACTACTACTATTACTTCGACTCCAACTAATACTACTGTTGCTGCTACTACTACTATTGCTATGAGTATTACTACTACTACTTCGACTACTTTAATACAACTACTACTTCTTCCACTGCTATTACTACTACTACTACTACTACTACTACTTCTACTACTACTACTATTGCAACTATGGCTGCTATTGCTAATCCTGCTACCATAACTTCGACTGCTATTGCTACTGCAATTACTACTACAACTACTACTACATGTACTACTACTGCTACTCTTGGTACAACAAATACTACTACTGCTACAACTACAACCATTGCTACTGCTACTACTTCTACTACTGCTACTACTACTACTATAACTACAACAACTACTGCTACTACTAGTGCTACTAATACAACAACAAATACTACTACTACTACTACTACTATTACCACTACCTCTCCTATAACATTAATTACTACTACTACTTCTTCTTCTACAACAACTACTACTGCTACTATTACTAATGCTACAACTACAGCTAATGCTACTACTACTGTTGCTGCTACTAAGACTACTACTACTCCCACAACTGCTACTTATCCTACTTCTATTACTACTACTACTACTATTGCTATTTCTGCTACTACTACTCCAACTAATACTAATGCTTGTACTAGTATTACTACAACTACTTCTTCTACTATTACTATGACTACTACTAGTACTAGTATTGCTACTGCTACTATGAATTCTCCTACTACTACTACTACTACTATGGTCGCTATTGCCACTTCAGCAACCACTACTCAGACTGCTACAACAGCTGCTACTGCTACTACAATTACTACTACTACTACAACTATATCTACTTCTACAGCTACTTATGCTACTATTGCAGCTATTGCTACTACTACTACAACTACTACTACTACTAAGACTACTACTGCTGCTACTACTATTGCTACTACGACTACTATTGCTGCTACTACTGCCACTACTGCTGGGACTCCAACTGCTACTAGTACTATTGCCACTACTGTTATAGTTACTCCTACTACTCCTGCCCTTACTACAACAACTAATACTACCACTACTTCTATTACTACTGCTACTGCTACTACTACTACTACTACAACTACTATTGCTGCTGCTACTACTACTACTACTAGTTCTAATACTACTACTGCTACTATTACAACAACTACTACTACGACAACTACTACCTCTTCTACTACTATTTCTACTCCTAATGCTACTACTACTACAACGACGATAAGTACTACTTCTACTACTACTACCGCTGCTGCTAATACTACCATTGCTACTTCAGCTACTACCGCTACTACTAATCCCACTACTACTAGGGCTACTACTACTACTCTAGCTACTACTACTACTACTACTCCTCCAGCTACTACAGCAATAGATGCAACTGCTACTAGTACAACTACAAATCCTACTGCCACTACTGCTACTATTGCTATCACGGCTGCTAAAACTACTACTCCAACTACTATTGCTACTAATACTACTGCTAATATTGCTGCTGCTACTACTACAACTACTGCTACTACTACACCTACTACTACTACTATTGCTACTACTACTACTGCTACCACAACTACTACTGCTACTACTACTTCCACTACTTTGACTGCTACTACTGCTACTCCAACTTCTACTACTGATACCACAATAACTACTACTTCTTCTACTACTATTACTACTACTACTCCTACTACTACTGCTACTACTACAACTACTACTTCTACTATTACTACTACGGCTGCTACTGCTACTACTGCTACCACTATTTTAACTACTACTATTGCTGCTACTACTGCTACAACTACCGCTACTATGGCTACTACTTCTACTACTATTACTACTACTATTGCTACTGCTACTACCACTACTACAACGACAACTACTACTACTATTACCACTACAGGTACAACTAGTACTACTACTACGACAACAAATACTAATACTACTTTTACAACTATTGCTACTACTTCTCCTACAACAATGATAACTATAATTACTTCTACTTTTCCTACAACAACAATAAGAACAACGACTTCTACTGCTACAACTAATGCTAATATTACTACTACTACTACTACTACTACTGCTGCTGCTGCTGCTACTGCTGCTGCTACTACTACAAGTATTACTAGTACTACTATTGCTACTACTGCTACTACTCCTACCACAACTACTGCTGCTACTACTGCCATGACTCCTACTACAAGTACTACTACTACTACTACAATTGTGACTACTAACGTAGCTACTACTACTATTGAGGCTGCTACTGCTATTGCTGCTACTACTATTGCTACTACTTCTGCTACTACTACTACTATTAATATGACTACTACTACTACTACCACCACCACCTCCACAACAACAATTGCTATTCCTACTACTGCTACTGCTACTACTATCGTTGCAACTACTACTACAACAACAACTACTACCGCTGCTGCTATTACTGCTATGGTCGCAACTGCTTCTACTACCACTACAACTACTAATTCTGCTACTACAAAGACTTCCCCTACTAGTATTGCTATAGCTTCCACAACTGCCACTGCTACTATGACTACTAATGTTGTTGCTGCTAATAATACTGCTACTACTACTCCTACTACTAGTACTACAGCTACTATGTCCGCTACTACTACTACCTCTCCTACTACTACTACTACTACTACTACTACTACTATTGCAACTACTACTACTATTACTACTACTACTGCCACTAAGGCATCCACTGCTACTGCTGCTACTACTACTAATACTACTGTTACTACTAGTACTACTACTATAATTGTTACTACCACTGCTACTGCTACTACTTCTACTACTATTACGACCACTACTACTGCTGCTGCTACTACTACTACTACTTCTCCAATTACAACCACTACTAATGCTACTTCTCCTATTACTGCTACTACTACTACTCGTACTACACCTTCTACTGCTACTACTTCTATTACTTCTGGTAGTACTACTATTGCAACTTCTACTACTACTACTTCTGTGACTGCCACTACTGCTACAACTAGAACTACTATTACTACTTTGCTACTACTAGTTCTACTACCACTACTACTCCTCCTAATACTACTATGCCTACTATAGCTACTACTAGCACCACCACTACTACTACTACTACTACTGCTGCTATAACTACTACTACTACTATTGCTACTACTACTGCTGTAGCTCTAGCTAATGCTACTATTGCTACTATGGGTACTACTTCTACTACTCCTACAACTACTGCTACTACTATAGCTACTACAACTAATGCTACTACTGCTTCTGCTACTACTACTACTATTGCTACTACTACAGCTTCTACTACTGCTGCTACTACTATGCCAACTACTAATTCTACTACGGCTGATGCGACTACTGCTACTTCTCCTGGTACTACTACTAGTACTACGATAGCTGTTGCTACAACAATAACTACTACGACACCAACTACTAAAACTACTACCACTATAACTACTACTGCTACTACAGCTACTACTACCACTATTGCTATTATCGTAACTACCACTACTACTGCTACAACTACTTATGCTCCTATGATAACTACTTCCACTACTAATGCTACTGCGGCTATTGCTGCTATTACTGGTAGTTCTCCTACTACTATGACTACTGTTACTGCTACAACTGCTACTACTACTGCTACTACTATAGCTTCTACTACTACTACTCCAACTGCTACTGTTGCTACTGCAACTACTACTGCTGCTGCTCCTACTACTACTACTGCTCCTTCACTACTACTACTAAGAATCCTACTACTACTACTACTACTACTACTACTACTATAACTTCAACTGCTACTGCTCTTGCTACAACTACTACTACTATGACTGCTACTGCTACTACTAATACTAATATCACTACAACTACTACTACTACTGCAACTACTACTCTTACCCTGATTTCTAATACTGCTACAACTACTCCTCCTCCTGCTACTACTACAACAACTTCTCCTCCTACTACTACTACTACTACTACTACAACCATTACTACTTCTACTGATACTCCAAGCACTACTACTACTACTGATACTCCTACTACTACTGCTACTACTGTCACTCCTATTGCAACTACTACTACTCCTACTATTACTACTACTACTAATATAACTCCAACTACTACAAGTGTTACAGCTGCTCCTATTGGTACTACTAATGCTACTACTACAACTACTACTACAAGTATTATGACTAATACAGTTGCGGTTACTACTACTTCTACTCCTACTCCTACTACTATAACAACTACTACTACTACTACTGCCGCAGCTATAGTAGCTACTACTACTACTTCAAGTACTACTACTTGTTCTCCTCCTCCTACTGCTGTTACTACTATTGCAACTACTAATACTATTACAAATACTCCTAATTCCACTTCTACTACTACTAATGCTACTATTATAGCTACTACGACTACCACAACTTCTGCTGCTACTACTACTACTGCTACTACTACTACTACGATGATAGCTACTACTACTACTACTAATACTGCTACTAATACAGCTATAACAGCAATTATTTATGATAGCTACTACTACTACTACTAATACTACTACTAATACAGCTACAACAACAACTACAACTACCATAACTATTAAAAATACTACTACTGCTGTTGCTGCTACTGCTCCTATTGCTACTGCTGCTAATATTGATGCTAAAATAACAACTGCTATAATGGCTACTACTACTACTACAAATATTACTACTACTACTACTTCACATGCTTCTACTACTACTACTGCTACGGCTACTATGACTACTACTACTCCTACTACTACTACTACTACCACCACCACCACCACTACTTCTACAACCAAAACTACTACCACTACTTCTACTACAACTATTACTACAACAAAAATAACAATAACTACGACTACTACTACTATTACAACTGCTACTACTACTATTATTTCAGCTACTACTTCTTTTACTACTACTACTATGACTACTACTAGTACCGGTACTACTGCTACTACTCCTAAAATTACTAGTATTTCTCCTGCTATTACGACTACAACTATAATAACAACAACTACTAATACTGCTACTATACTACTACTACTCCAACTGCTACTACTGCTACTACTACTACTGCTACTACTTCTACGGGAACTACCACTACCACTTCTACTCTGACAACTATTACTACCACTACTATTTCTTATACTCCTACTACTACTATTACTACAACTATTCCCACTTCTATTACTACTACTACTACTACTACTACTACTACTACTACTACTATTACATTTAGAAATAATGTTGCTACTACTTTTGCTACTACTTCTACTTCTACTACTCCAACTGCAACTATGATTGCTACTCCTACTACTAGTGCTATTGTTCCTACTACTAGTATTACTTCCCCTACTACTACAACTACTATTGCTACTATTACTACTATGAGTATGAGTAGGAGTAGGCGAAGGAGTAGTGGTAGTAGTTGTTAGAGTAGGAGTAGTAGTAGAAGTGGCTAGAGCAGGGGTAGGAGTAGCAAGAGTATTAGTTGCAGTAGTAGTGGTATTAGTAGTACTAGTAAGGGTATGAGTGGGAGTAATAGTAATTGGAGTAGTGGTAGTAGTAGTAGTAGTAGGAGTAGTAGTATCTGTTGGAGTCTGGGTAGGAGCAGTAGGAGTTTTGCTAGTAATAGAATTAGTAGTGGCACTAGTAGTAGTAGTAGTAGTAGGAATAGGAGTAGAAGTGGTAATTGTAGTAACTGTAGTACTAGTAGTAGTAGTAGCAATAGTAGCAACTACAGTAGTAGAAATAGTAGTAGGAGGAGGAGGAGGAGGAGTAGTAGCAGTTATAGTAGTTGTAGTAGTACTAGTAGGAGTAGCAGTAATAGCAATAGCAGGAGTAGTCGTTGTAGCAGTAGTAGTCATAGTAGTAGTAGTAGTAGTAGTCATTCTAGTAGTAGTAGTAGTAGTAGTAGTAGTAGTAGTAGTAGTAGTAGTAGTAGTAGTAGTAGTAGTAGTAGTCGTCGTAGTAGAAGTAGGAGTAGTAGCATTAGTAGTACTTGTAGTATTAGTAGTAGTTATAGCAGCAGTAGTAGTAGTAGTAGTAGTAGTAGTAGTAGTATTAGTAGTAGTAATAGCAGCAATAATAGTTGTAGTGGTAGGAGTAGTAGTTATAGAAGTAATACTAATAGTAGCAGTAGTAGTGCTACTAGTAATAGTAGTAGTAGTAGTAGGTGCAGCAGCAGTAGTAATAGTAGTAGTGGCAGTAGCAGTAGTAGTAATAGTAGTAGTAGTAGTAGTTGTTGTAGTAGTTGGTGTAGTAGTAGTAGTAGTAATAGTAGTAGTAGTAGTAGTAGTAGTAGGAGCACCAACAGTAGTATGAGTAGTAGAAGTAGTTGGTGTGGAAATTGTAGTAGTTGCATTGTCATTGTCGTAGTGGTACTAGTAGTAGTAATAGTGGTAGTAGCAGCAGCAGCAGCAATAGTAGTAGTATGAGCGGATGTGGCAGTGGAAGTAGTGGTAGAAGAAGAAGTACTAGTAGTGGTTTTAGAAGTAGTAGTAGTAATTGAAGGTGTAATAGTAGTAGAAGTTGTGATAGTCATAGTAGTAGTAGCAACAACAACAACAACAATAGTATTATTTGTTATAATAGTAGTAGTAGTTTTACCATCCCTAGTAGTAGAAGATGTAATAGTTGTTGTAGTTGTAGTAGTAGTAGTTGTAGCAATAGTAGGAGTATAAGTAGCAGTTGCAGTAGTAGTAGTAATTGTAGTAGTAGCAGTAGTTGTAATAGCAGGAGTCATGGCAATAGCAATAGTAGTAGCAGCAGCAGTAGTAGTAGTAATAGCAGTAATAGTAGTAGTAGGAGGAGGAGTAGTCATTGTAATAGTTGTTGTAGAAGTTATAGGAGCAGTGCTACTACTAGTAGTAGTAGTATCAACAGCAGTAGTACCAGTAGTAGCAATAGTATTAGTAATAATAGTAGTTGTAGTAGTAGTAATAGCAGTAGTAATAATGGTAGTAGCAGTAGAAGCAATAGTAATAGTGGTAGTTGCACTTGTAGTAGCAGTAGTAGTAGTTGCATTAGTGGCAGCAGTAATAGCAGTAGTAGTAACAGTAGTACTTGTGGCAGTAGTAGCAGCTGCAGTAGCTGCGGCTATATTAGTAAGAGTAATAGTAGTAGCAGAAGTAGTAGTGGTACTAGTAGTAGTAGTAGTAGCAACAACAACAGAAGTAGAAGTGATATCAAAAGTAATAGTAGAAGCAGAAGAAGTGGGAGTAGTAGGAGTGGTCGTAGTAGTTGCAATAGTTATAGTAGTAGATGTAGTTGGAGTAGTACTAGTAGCCATAGCGAAAGTAGTAGTAGTAGTAATAGTAGTAGAAGTCGCAGTACTCGAAGCTGCAGTAGCAGTAGTACTACTATTAGTAGTGGTAGCCGAAGAACTTGTAGTAGAATTAGTAATTGTTGTGATTACAGCAACAACAGTGGTAGCAGCAGTACTAGTAGTAGTGACAGTAGTAGCAACAGGACGAGTTCTAGTAGTAGTAGCAGTAGTTGCAAGTGCAGTAGTAGTAGTAGTGGTCGTAGTAGCAGCAACTGTGGTAGCAGATGTAATAGAATTTGTAGTAGTAGCTGTAGTAGTAGTACTACTATTAATAGTAGTTGCAGTTGTAGTTGTAGCTGTAGTAATACTAGAAGTATTAGTTCTAGTAGTAGAAGAAGTAGGAGTAGTAGTAGTAGTGAGAGTAGCACTTGTAGTAGTTGCAGTAGTAGAAAAAATAGTAGTAGTAACAGAAGCAGAAGCAGTAGTAGTAGCAACCATAGAAGTAACAGTTTTCTTAGGAGTAGGAGAACTAATCATAGAGGTATAAGTAGTAGCAGCAGCAATAGCAACAATAGCAGCAGTAGTAGCAGCAGAAGTACCAGTAGTATTAGAGTAGGAGTAGCAGCAGTAGCAGTAGTAGTAGTAGTGGCAGCAGCAATGACAGTAGTAGTAGTAGTAGTTGCAGTAGTAGTAGTTGTAGTAGCAGTAATAGTAACAGTAGGAGTTGTAGTAGCACTACTCGTAGTAGTCATAGCAAAAGTAGTAGCAGTAGTACAAGTAGTAATAGATATAGAAGGAGTAGCAGTAGTAGCAGTAGTCATAGTAGCAGCAGTTCTAGTAGTTGTAAGAGATGTAGTGGTAGCATTATTAGTGGTAGTAGCATTAGCAGCAACAATAGCAAGAGAAGTGGCAACAATAGTACTAGTAGTAGCCCCAGCAATAGTGTAGTAGCAGCAGTAGTACTTGAAGCTATAGTAGTAGTAGTCATTGTATTAGAAGTTGTAGCCGCAGTACTAGTAGTAGTAGCAACAGTCGCAGTAGTAGTAGTCATGGTAGAAGCAGTAGTAATACTGGTGGTGGCAACAGCAGCGGTAGAAGTAGTAGTAGCAGTAGTAGTAACAACAACAGTAGTAGTAGCTTTAGCAGTAGAAGTCTTATAAGTTCTGGTGGTAGCAGTAGTAGTGTAGCAGCGATAGTAGTAGTTGAGGAAGCAGCAGCCTCAGCTAAAGTAGAGGAAGTAGTAGGAGTTATAGTAGTAGCAGTAGTAGTTGTATTACTACTAGTAGCAGTTGTAGTAGTAGTTATAGCAATAGTAGTAGTAGTAGTAGTATTAGTTTTAGTGGTAGTAGAAGTAGTGGTACTAGTAGTAGTTGTTGGTGTGGTAGTAGTAATAGTAGTGCTAGTAGAAGTAGTAGTAGCAGTACCAATAGTAGTAGTAGTACTAGCAATAGTAGCAGTTGTAGTAGTATTGGTCAAAGTAGTAGTAGTAGAAGTAGTAGTGGTTGCAGTAGTAGTAGTAGTAGTACTAGTTGTAGTAGTAGTAGCAGGAGCAGTAGTTGTTGTTGTAGTAGTAGTAGTGGGATTAGCAGTACTAGCTGTAATAGTAGTAGTAGTAGTAGAAGTAGTAGCAATAGTAGTTGTTGTACTAGCAGTAGCAATAAGAACAATTATAGTAGTAGTAGTAGTAGTGGCAATAATAACAGTTGTGGTACTAGTAGTAGTAGTAGTAGTAGTAGTAGTAGTAGCAGCAGCAGCAGTAGTAGCAGTAGCAGCAGCAGTAGTAGCAGCAGTAGTAAAAGAACAATAGTAATAGTAACAGCGGCAATTACAACAGTTGTAGTAGTAGTAGTTGCCGTCGCAGTAGCGGTAGAGGCAGTAGAAGCTGTAGTACTAGAAATAGTAGCTGTAGTATCTGAAGTAATAGTAGTAGTAGTAGCTATTGTAGTAGTAGTAGTAGTTGTTATTGTAGTAGTAGTGGTAGTTGTAGTAGTAGTTATGGTAGTTGTAGTAGTAGTAGTTAGTCATAGTCATAGTTGTAGTAGTAGTAGTTGTAGCATTAGTGGCATTAGTAGTGGCAGTTGGAGCAATACTAGTAGTAGTAGCTATAGTAGTAGTAGTAGTAGTGGCAGTAGTAGCATCAACAGTAGTAGTAGTAATTGTAGTAGTAGTTGTGGTAGTAGTGGTACTAGAATTAATAGTGGTAGTAGTAGTAATGGTAGCGATAGTAGTAGTAGTAGTATAAGTAGTACTTGTACTAGCAGCAACATTAGTTGCGGTAATAGTGGTAGCAGCAGCAGTAGTAGTATTAGTAGCAGTAGCAATAATTATAGTAGCAGTTGTTGTAGTAGTAGGAATTGTAGTTATTTTATGTAAAGTAATTGTAGTAGTAGTAGTAGCAGGAGTAGGAGTATTAGTAGTAGAAGTCACAATAGTAGTTCTAATAGTAGTTGTGGTAGTAGTAGTAGTAACATTAGTAATAGGAGGAGTAGTAGTAGTATTATTAGTAGTATTACTAGTAGTACTAGTGGTAATAGTAGTTGCAATAGCGGCAGTAGTAGTATTCGTAGAAGTAGCAGCAACTGTACAAGTTATTATTATAGTAGTAGCTATTTTAAAAGTAGCTGCTGTTGTAGCAGTTGTAGTAGTAGTATTAGTATTGCTAATAGTAGCAGCAGTTGTAGTAGTAGTTGTTGTTGCAGCAGTAGTAGTAGTTGTAGTAGAAGTAGTTGTGCTAGTAGTAGCAGAAGCCATAGAAGTTGTAGTAGCAGTAGAGTTAGAGCTAGTTGCTTTAGCACAGTAGTAGTAGTACTAGAAGTAGTGCTAGTTGTAGTAGTAGTGGTAGTAGTAGTAGTAGTAACAGCAGCAGTAGCAATAGCAGCAACAGTAGTAGTAGTGGTAGTAGCAGCAGCAATAGTAGTAGTAGTAGTAGTAGTAGTAGTAGCAGTAGTAGTAGCAGTAGCAGTAGTAGTAGGAGTAGTAGCTGTAATAGCAGTTGTAGTAGTAATAGTAGAAGTAGTAGTAGTAGAACTAGTAGGAGTAGTAGTGGTAATAGTAGTCTGCTAAGTAATAGTAGCAGTAGTAGCAGTAGTAGTAGTAGGTGTAGTAGTTGTAGTAATAGTAGTATTAAAAGTAGCAATTGTTGTAGAAGTTATTGTTGTAGTAGTACTCCTACTACTACTACTTAGCAGACTACTATTACCACTACTACTCCTACTAGTTCTACTACTACTACTTCTACTATTACTACTACAACTGCTATTACAGCTACTTTTTTAGTAGTAGTTGTCGTAGTAGTTTTAGTAGTAGTTGTTGTTTACCGTAGTAGTACAAGTAGCACTAGTAGTTGCAATAGCAGCAATAGTAGCATCAGTAGTAGTTGCAATAGTAGCAATAGTAGCAGTAGTAGTAGTAGTGGTAGTAGCTGTTGTAGCAGCAGTAGCAGTAGTAACTGCAGAAGTAGGAGTAGCAAGAGTCGTAATAGTAGTAGTAAAATGAGTAGCAGTAGTAGTTGGGGTAGCAGTAGCGGCAACTGCAGCAGCAGTAGCAGTAGTAGTTATTGTAGTAGTAGTAGAAGTAGAATTAGTAGTAGCTATAGTTGTAGTAGTTGTAGTATTGGTAGTAGTAGTGGTAGTAGTAGTATTAGTAGTAGGAGAAGTTGAGTTGTAGCTATAGTCGTAGTTGTAGTAGTTATAGTAGTAGTAGTAGTAGAAGTAGTAGTAGCTGTAGTGGTAGTAGTAGGAGAAGCAGTAGTAGTAGCTAATAGCAACAACAATAGTTGTAGAAGTAGTAGTAATTATTGTAATAGTAGTAGCAGTAACAGTAATAATCGTACTAGTAGTCGTCGTCGTAGTAGTAGTAGCAATAGGCGTAGTAGTGGTAGTAACAATAGTAGTACTTGTGGTAGTTGTAGCTATAGAAGTAGTTGTCACAATTGTAGTTGTTGAGTAGCTGTAGGAGCAGCGAAGTAGTCAAAGTAGTAGCACTAGAAGTAGTAGTAGGAGATGTAGTAGTGGTAGTAGTATTAGTAGTAGTAGGAGAGGTAGGAGAGGTAGTATTAGTTGTAGTAGAAGTGGTAGTCGCAATAGCTGTAGTCGTGGTACTAATAGTAGTAGTAGTAGCAGTAGTAGTAGTAGTACTAGGCAGAGAAGTAGTAGTAATAATAGTCGTACTAGTAGTAGTAGTAGTAGTTGTTGTAGTAGTAGTAGTAGTAGTGGTGGTGGTGGTGGTGGTGGTGGTAGTAATAGTAGTCGTAGTAGTAGTAGCGTTAGTAGTAGCAATAGTAGCAACAGTAGAAGTAGTAGTAGTAGCACTAGTAGCGGCAATAACAATAGTTATAGTAGTAGTTGTAGCATTAGCGGTAGTAATAGCTCTAGTAGTAGAAGTAGCAGTTGTAGTATATGAAGCAATATTAGTAGTAGCAGAATCAGTAGTTGGAGTAGTAGTAGTAGCAGTAGTTGTTGTTGTTATTGCTGTAGTAGTAGTCGTAGTAGAAGTATCATTAGCAGTAGTGACTGTAGTAGCAGCAGGAATAGCAGCTGCAGTAGTAGTAGTAGTAGTATTATTATTAGTAGTAACAGTCGTAGTATTTGTAGTAGTAGTCATAGTAGCAATAGTTGTAGAAGCAGCAGCAACAGCAACCGTACTAGTTGTTCTTGTAGTAGTGGCTGACATAGATGTAGTAGCTGCAGTAGAAGTAACAATAGTTGTAGTAGTTGTAGTTGTAGTATTAGTCATAGAGTAGCAGCAGTAGTTGTACTAGCAGTAGTTGTAACAGCTGTAGGAGTAGTTGTAGTACCAATAGTAGTCGTAGCTGCGGTAAAAGTAGTAGTAGCTATAGTAGTAGCGGAGGTAGTACTAGTAGCATTAGCGCAGTAGTAGTAGTAGTAGTAGTAGTAGTAGTAGTAGTAGTAGTAGTAGTAGTAGTTGTTGTAGTAGTAGTAGTAGTAGTAGTAGTAGCAGCAGTAGCAGCAGTAGTAGAAGTTGTAGTAGTAATAGTAGAAGTAGTAGTAGTAGAAGTTGTTGTAGATGTAGTAGTAGTAGGAGCAGTAGTAGTAGTCGGCGAAGTAATAGTAGCAGTAGTAGCAACAGTAGTTGTAGTAGTAGTAGTAGTAGCAGCCGGAGAAGTTGATGTAGTAGTAGTTTTTATAGTAGTAGTTGTTGTAGTAGTTTTAGTAGTATTAGTTATTACACTAGTAGTAGTAGTAGTCGTAGTAGCGGTTGAAGCAATAGTAGTAGCAACAGCAGTAGTAGTAATAGTAGTAGGAGCACTAGCAGTAGTAGTAACCGTAGAAGTTTTTGTACTAGTAGCATTATTAGTAGGAGTAGTAGTAGCAGTAGTAGTAGTAACTATGGTATTATTTCAAGTAGTAGTAGTTGCAGTAGCTATAGCAGTAGTAGTAGTGGTGATAGAAGTAGTAGTAGTAGGAGGAGAAGTTAAGTTATAGTAGTAGCCATAGTAGTAGTAGTAGTACTAGGAGTCAATGTAGCAATACCTATAGTGGTACTAGTAGTAGAAGTACTGGTAGTAGATGTTACTGCAGCAACTGTTGTAGAAGTAGTAGTAATAGTAGTAGTTGTAGTACTTGCAGTGGTAGCAGTCATACTAGTAATAGTCATAGCAGTAATAGTAGCAGTAGTAGTTCTAGTCGCAATAATAGCAGTAGAACTAGTTGTAGTAGTAGCTGTAGTAGTTGTAGCAATTGTAGCTGTGGCAGTAGTAGTAGTAGTAGGCAAAGTAGTAGTAGTACTAGTTGTAGTACGAGAAGTAGTAGTAATAGTAGGAGGCGGAGAAGTAGTATTAATAGTAGTAGAAGCAGTTGTAGCAACAGCATTAGTAGTGGTACTAATAGTAGTAGCAGCAGTAGTAGTAAAAGTAGTAGTAATAATAGTAAGTAGTAGTAGTAGTAGTAGTAGCAGTAGTAGTAGCAGCAGTAGCAGCAGTAGTTGTAGCAGCAGTAGCAGTTGTGGTAGTAATAGCAAAAGTATTAGTAGAAGTAGTAGGACTACTCAGCGAAGTAATAATACTAGTAGTGGTAGTTCTAGTAGTAGGGGTAGTAGTAGCAGCAGCAGTAGTAGTAATAGTAGTAGTTGTTGCTATAGAAGTTATTGTCATAGTAGTATTCATAGTAGTAGTAGTTGTAGTAGTTTTAGTAACAGCCATTGCTATAGTAGTAGTAGCAGTATCACTAGTAGAGTAGCAGTAGTAGTTGTAGCAGTAGTAGTAGCCGTAGTAGCAATAGTGGTAGTAGCAGTTGTAGCAGCAGTAGTAGTAATAATAGTAGTATTAGCACTAGCAGAAGTTGTAATAGTACAACTTGTTATGCTAGTAGTGTTAGTAGTAGCTACAGTAGTAGTAGTAATAGGAGTAGTAATAGTAGTAGGAAAAGCGATAGCAATAATAGTTATGGTAGAAGTAGTAGCAGCAGCAGTAGTGTTAGTAGCTGTAGTAGTAGTAGAAGTAGTAGTAGTAGCAGTAGTTGTAGTAGCTGTAGTACTAGTAGAAGTAGTAGCAGTAGTTGTATTGGTAGTAGTAGGAGAAGTAGTAGTAGTAGCCGTAGCTGCAGCAATAGTTGTAGAAGTAGTAGTAATAGTAGTAGTAGTAGTAGCAGCAGCTGTAACAGTTGTACTAGTAATAGTCATAGTAGTAGTAGTAGCTGTAATAGCAGTAGTAGCAATAATAGTAGTAGTACTTATTGTAGTAGTAGCTGTAGAAGTAGTAGAAGTAGTAGCCGTAGAAGTAGCAGTAGGCGAAGTAGTAGAAGTAGTACAAGTAGTAGAAGTAGTAGAAGTAGTAGTTGGAGTAGGCGAAGTGGTAGTAGCAATGGCACTAGAAGTAGCAGTAGGAGTAGGAGTAGTAGTTGTTGTTGTTGTTGTCACAGGAGTTGTATTAGTTGTAGTAGAAGCAGTCGCAGCAGTAGTAGTAGTAGTAGAAGGAGAGGTAGTAGTTGTTGTTGTAGTTGTAGTTGTTGTTGTAATAGTAGTAGTAGTAGTAGTAGTAGTACTAGTAGTAGTAGTCATAATAGTAGTAGTAGTATTACGAGTACTAGTTATAGTAGTAACACCAATAGCAGTAGTAGAAGAAGTAGCAGCAGCAGTAGTAGTAGTATTAGCAGCGATAATAACAATAGTAGTTGTAGTAGTAGCATTAGCAGTAGTAGTAGCTATAGTAGTAGAAGCAGTAGCTGTGGTATATCAAGTGATATTAGCTGTAGGAGAAGTAGTAGTAGAAGTAGTAGTAGTTGTTGTTGTGATATAGTAGTAGTAGTTGTAGCATTAGTAGTGGCAGCAGTAGCAGCAGCAACTGCTGCTGCAATAGTAGTAGTAGTAGTATTAGTAGTGGTAGCAGTAGCAGTAGTAGCACCAGCTAGAGTAGTATTAGTAGTAGTAGTAGTAGTAGTAGTAGTAGTAGTAGTAGTAGTAGTAGTAGAAGTAGTAGTAGTAGTAGTAGTAGTATTAGGTATAACACTAGTAGTAACTGTTTGTACGAGTAGAAGTAGCAACGACATTAGTAGTGGCAGTAGTACTAGCAGTAGTAGTAGCAACAGCTGGGACGGTAGCAGTAGTAGTTATACTAGTAGTAGAAATAGGTGGAGTAGTAGTAGCAATTGTACAAGAGGTGGAAGTGGTAGTATCAATAGCAGTAACATGAACAACAACAGTAGTAGTAGTTGTAGTAGTAGAAGCACAGCAGCAGAATTAGTAGTAGTTATAGTAGCAGGAGTAGCAGTAGTAGTGGAAGTAGTAGTTGTAGCTACAACAGCAGCAGAATAAGCAGCAATAGGAGTAGTATTAGTAGTTGTAGTGTTAGTAATAGTAGTATTAATAGTAGTAGTAGTAGTAGTAGTAGTGGCAATTGTTCGAGTAATGGAAGTAGTAGCAGCAGTAGTAGTAGTAGTAGTAGTAGCAGCAGGAGTAGTAGTTGAGTATTAAAAGGAGTAGTAGTAGTTGTAGTAGTAACAACTATAATAGTTGTAGTTGTAATAGTAGTAGTAGCAATAGTTGCAGTAGTAGTAGGTGTAGTCATAGTTGTAGTATTTAGAGTAGTAGTAGGGGTAGGAGTTGGAGTAGTAGTAGTAGTCGGGGTTGAAGTAGTCATAGTAGTACTAGTAGCAGCAGTCGCCGTTGTAGTAGGAGTGGGAGTAGTAGTAGTAGTAGTAGCAGCTGCAACAGCAGCAGAAGTAGTAGTAGTAGCAGCAGCAGCAGTTGTAGCAGTAGTAGTAGTAGCAGCTGTAGCTGTAGCAGTAGCAGTAGAAGTTGTAGTAGTTCTAGCAGTAGTGGTGGTAGTATTAGTAGTGGTAAAATAAGTAGCAGTAGTAAAAGTTGTTGGAGTTGTAATAGTTGTAGTAGTAGTAATAGTAATAGTAGAAGCAGTAGCAGTAATATTAGGAGTAGGAATAGTAGTAGTAGTTTTAATAGTAGTAGTAGTAGTAGTAGAAGTAATAGCGCTAATAGTGGTCGCACGATTAGTAGGTGTAATAACAGTAGTAGCAGCAGAAGTAGTAGTAGTAGTAATAGTAATAGTCGTTGGAGTAGTTGTAGTTACAACAGGCGTAGTACTAGAAGTAGTAGTAGTAGATGTAGTTTAAGGTGAAGTACTGGTAGTAGTAGTAGTACAAATAGTTGTAGTACAAGTAGTGGTAGTAGTAGTTGTAGTAGTCATAGTAGTAGTAGAACCAAGAGTAGTATTAGTAGTAGTAGTAGTTGTAGTAGCAGTAGTAGTACTAATAGTAGTAGTAGTAGTAATAGCGGTAGTATTAGGAGTAGTAGTCATTGTAGCAGTAGTAGAAGTAGTAGTAGTAGCTATAGTAGTAGTAGTAGTAGTAGTAGTAGTACTAGTAGTAGTAGTGGTAGTAGTAGTAGTAGTAGTAGTAGTTGTTGCTGTTGTTGTAGTAGCAGCTACAGCAACAATAGGAGTAGTAGTGGTACTAGCAGTTGTAGTAGTGGTAGTTGTAGTGCTAGTAGTAATAATGGTGGTAGTAGTAGTGGTAGTACTGGACGGAGTAGTAGTAGTAGTAGTTGAAGTATTAATAAGAGTGGAATAGGAGGAGGAGTAGTAGTAGTGGTGGTTGCTGTGGTAGTACTGGAGGGAGTGGCAGTAGAAGTTGTAGTAATAGTAGTATTTGTTGTAGTTGCAGTAGTCGTTTTGGTAATTATAGTAGTAGTTGCTGTTGTAGTAGGAGTAGTGGTAGTTGTGGTTGTTGTAGTATCAGTAGCAGTAGTGGTAGTATTAGTAGTAGTAGTAATGTTGTTGTTGTTGTTGTAGTAGTAGTAGTGGTAGTACTAGTAGGAGTAGCCACAGTGTTAGAAGTAGCTGCAGCAGCAGTGGTAGTAGTAGCAGTAGTTGTAAAAGTAGCAATAGCGGCTGGAGCAATCGTAGTAGTATAGTAGTAATAGCAGTAGAAGCTGTAGGAGCAGCTACAGTAGCAGCAATAGTAGCAGTAGTGGAGGATGTACTAGTTGTAGTAGCAACTGGAGCAATAGTTGCAAGAGCAAGAGTAGTCGTAGTAGTAGTAGTAGTAGTAGTAGGTGTTGTTGTTGTTGTAGTAATAGTAGTAGTAGTAGGATTAGGAGGAGTAGTAGTAGTAGTTGTTGTACTAGCAATAGCAGTAGTAGCAATTATAGAAGGAGGAGGAGCAGCAACAGTAGTAGTAATAGTAATAACAACAGAAGTAGTAGTAGCAGTAGTAGTAGTGGTTGTAGCCGCAGTGGTAATGGTGGTAGTAGTAGTAGCAGCAGCTATAGAAGTGGCAGGAGAAGTAGTATTAGAAGTTCCAGCAGCAGTAGCAGTAGTAATAGTAATAGCAGTAGTAGTGGTCATATTAGTAGCACCAATAGTTGTAGCAATAGTAGTGGCAAGAGTAGTAGTAGCAGAAGTTGCAGTAGTGTAGTAGTAGAACTAGTAATAGAAGCAGTAGGAGTTGTAGTAGCAACAGTACTATTAGCAGTAGTTGTTGTAGTAGTAGTAGTAGCAATAACAACAGTCGTAGTATTAGAATAGTAGTTTTGGAAGTAGTATTAGTAGTCGCAGTGCTAGTAGTCAGAGTAGTAGTTGTAGTAATAGTAGTAGAAGTAGAAGTAGTAGTAGTAGTAATCGTAGTAGAAGCAATAGTAGTAGCAATAGTTATAGTATTGGTAGCAGTGGTAGCAATCGTAGTACCAGTAGCAGTAGAAGTAGCAGTAGTAGTAGCAGTAGCACAAGTTGTAGTAGTAGTAGCTGTTGTTGTAGTAGTAGTAGTAGCAATAGTAGTAGTAGTGGTGGTTGTAGTAGTAGGAGCAGTAGTAATAATAGCAGTAGCTATGGTAGCACTAGTATAAGCGGTAGTAGTAGCAGTAGCAAAAGTAATACCAGTGGTACTAGAAGTGGTTGTACTAGATGCAATAGCGTTAGTAGTGTAGTAGTAGTAGCAGCAATAATAGTTGTAGTAGGTGTAGTGGTAGTTGTAGTTGTTGCTACAGCAGTAACAATAAGAGGAGCAACTGCAGTAGCAGTGGCAGAAGTAGTGGTAGTAGTAGAAGTAGTAGTAATAGCAGTATAGTACTAGTCGCAGCAGCAGTTGTAGTAGTACTACAGTTGTAGTAGTAGTAGTAGTGGTATTAGCAATAGCAGCAAAAATAGTAGTACTAGAAGTAATATTAGTAATAGCAACAACAGCGGTAGAAATGGTACTAGTAGTAGCAGTACTAGTCATAGTAGTAGAAGAAGTAGTAGTAGTGGGTGAAGTAGTAGTAGTAGTAGTAGTAGCTATAGCAACGACAATAATAGTATTAGTAGTAGTAGTTGTGGCAGTAGCAGAAGTAGCGACATCAACAGTAGTAGTAGTAATAATAGAAGTAATAGTAGTAGTAGTTAGAGCTGGAGCAGAAGTACTAGTACTAGTAATAGTAAAAGGAGTAGTAGTAGTGATAGCAATAGAAGTAGTAGTAGTAGGTGTAGCGGCAGTAGTAGCACCAGCCGTAGTTGTAGCAGCAGCAGTAGCAGCAGTAGTTGTAATAGTAGTATTAATAATAATAGTAGAAGTACTAGTAGTAGTATTAGTAATGGTATTAGTAATTGAAATAGTAGTAGTGGTTGTAGTAGCTATAGTAGTAGAATTAGAAGTAGAAGTAGTAGTAGTAGTAGTAGTAGTAGTAGTAGTAGTAGTAGTAGTAGTAGTAGTAGCAATAGTAGCAGTTGCAGTAGTAGCAGCAGTAGCAGTAGTAGTAGCAGTGGTAGTAATAGCAATAGCAACAATAGCAGTAGTAGTAGGAGTGTAAGGAGTGGTAGCAATAATAGTAGTAGTAGTAGGAGTATAAGGATTAGTTGTAGTATTAGTAACAGTAGTAATAACAGTAGTAGTAGTAGTCGTGGTTGGAGCAGCAGCAGCAGCAATAGTAGTAGCAGCAATAGTAGTAGTTGAAGTCGTCGTAGTAGTAGTAGTAGTAGTAGTACCAGTAGTAGTAGTAGTAGTAGTAGTAGTAGTAGTCTTAGTAGGAGTAGTAGCAGTAGTAGTAGCAGCAACAGTAGTAGTAGTAGCTGCAGTAGTAGTAGGAGTAGCAGTAGTAGTAATAGTTGTAATAATAGTAGTAGTATAAATAGTAGTATTAGTAGAAGTAGTAGTAGCAGCAGCAGCAGCAGTAGTAGTAGTTGCAATAGCAGCAGAAGTACTAACTGTAACATTAGTAGTAGTAGTAGTAGTAGTAGTCTTAGTAGTAGTAGTAGGAGTAGTGATAGTAGAGTTGTCTTAGTAGTAGGAGGAGTAGCAGTAGTAGTAGTAGTAGTAGTAGTAGTAGTAGTAATAGTAGTAGTAGTAGTAGTAGTATAAATAGTAGTATTAGTAGAAATAGTGGCAGCAGCAGCAGCAGTAGTAGTAGTAGCTGCAATAGCAGTAGTAGTACTAACTGTAACATTAGTAGTAGTAGTAGTAGTAGTAGTAGTCTTAGTAGTCGTAGTAGGAGTAGTAGTAGGAGGCGGAGGAGGAGGAGTAGTAGTAGGAGGAGGAGGAGGAGGAGGAGTTGTAGTAGTAGTAGTTGTTGTAGTCTTTGTAGAAGTAGTAGGAATAGTAGTAGTAAAGCAGTAGTAGTTTTAGTAGTAGTAGTAGTCATAGTCATAGTAGTAGTTGTTGTAGTAGAAGTAGTAGTAGTACTACTACTAGTAGTGATAGTAGTAGTAGTGGTAATAGTAGTACTAGTAGTACTAGTAGTAGTCAGAATTGGAATATTATTACGAGTAGTAGTAGCTATAGTGGTACTAGTAGTAGTAGTAGGAGTAGTAGTCACTGTTGGAGTTGGAGTAGGTGTATTAGTAGCATTAGAAGTCATAGTAGTAGACTAATACTAGGAAGAGTAGGAGTAGTAGCAGCAATAGTAGCAGCAGCCGCACGAGTAGTAGTAGAAGTAGTAGTTGTAGTAGTAGTCATAGTAGTAAGAGTAGCGATAGTAGTAGTTATTGTAGTATTAGTAGTAGTAATAGTAGTAGTAGTAGTTGTTGTTGTAGTAGTAGCAGTAGCAGTAGCAATAGTAGTAGTAGCAGTGGTAGTAATAGCAGCAGCAGCTGTAGTAGCAGTAGCTGGAGGAGTGTTAGGAGGAGGAGTAGTAGTAGTAATAGTTGTACTAGTAGTAGTAGCAGTAGGAGTATTAGGATTAGTAGTCGTATAAGTATTAGTATCTATAGCAGTAATAGTAGTAGTAGTAGCAGTATTAGCTGTAGTAGTATCGGAGGTTGTAGGAGGAGGTGGAGTAGTAGTAGTAATTATTGTTTTTGTAGTATTAGTAACCGTTGTAGCAATTGTAGTAGTAGTTGTAGTAGTAGTGGTAGCTGTAGTAGCTTGTAGTAGTAGTAGTAGCAGAAGGGGTAGTAGTAGGAGTAGGAGTTGGGGTGGGAGTAGAATTAGTAGCTGTAGTAGTAACAGTATTACTAGTAGTAGTAGTAGTAGTAGTAGTAGCTGCGGTTGTAGTTGTTGCTCTGGTTAAAGTCGTGTTGGTAGTATTAGTTGTCGCAATACCAGTTGTTGTAGTAGTACTATTACTAGTTGTATCAGTTGTGGTACTAGTTGTAGTAGTAATAGTATTTGAAATAGTAGTAGTAGTAGTAATGGTAGTAGTAATAGTGGGATTCATATCGTAGTAGTAGTAGTAGTAGTAGTCATGGTGGTGGTGGTAGGCGTCGTTGTAGCTGTAGCAGTTGTAGTAGTAGAAGTAATTATGGTGGATGTTGGAGTAGGAATAGTAGAAGTAGTAGTAGTAGTATTGGTAGTAGTATTAGTAGTAGTAGTAGTAGTAGTAGTAGTAGTAGTAGTAGTAGTAGTAGCAGCAGTAGTAGTAGTAGTCATAGTAGTAGTAGTAATTGGAGTAGAAGCAGCAGCTGTAGTAGTTTGAGTAGTAGTAGTAATAGTAGGAGGAGTACCAATTGTTGTAGTAGTAGTAGTTGAAGTTGGAATAGCAGTAGGAGTAGTAGTAAGAGTAGGAGTTGGAGTAGGAGTAGTAGTTGTAGTTACAGTTGTAGTAGTAGTAGTAGTAGTAGTAGTAGTAGTGGTAGTAGTAGTAGTAGTTACAGTGGTAGTAGTAGCGGTAGTTGTAGTGGTGGTGGTAGTATTAGTAGTTGTTGTTGTTGTTGTAGTTGTAGTAGTAGCAATAGTCGTAGTAGCAACAGTAGTAGTAATAGAATTGGTAGTAGTAGTAGCAATTGGTGCTGTAGCAACAGCAGTATTTGTGGTAGCTGTAGTAGTTGCTGTAGTAATAGTAATAGTTGTAGGAGTAGTAGTAGTACTACTACTAGTAGTTATAGTAGTAGTGTAGTAGTAGTAGCTGTAGCAGTAGCAGTAGAAGTAATAGTAGTAGTAGTTGTTGTTGTTGTTGTAGTAGTAGGAGGAGTAGAAGTAGAAGTAGTAGCAAAAGTAGTATTAGTGGTAATATTAGGAGTACTTGTAGGAGGGGTGGAAGTAGCGGTAGGTGTTGGAGTAGTAGTAGTAGTAGTAGTAGAAGAAGAAGAAGAAGTAGTAGTAGCAGTAGTAGTAGTAGTTGCAATAGAAGAAAGAGCAGGAGTAGGAGTAGGAGCCAGAGTAGGAGTAGTAGTAGTAGTAGTGATAGCTGCTGTAATCATAATATTAGTGGCAATAGTAGTAGTAGGAGCAGCCGTTGTAGAAGCAGTAGCAGTAGTTATGGAAGCAACAGAGGTAGTAGTAGTAGTAGTATTAGACATGGCACTAGTAGTAGGAGTAGGAGTAGGTGTAGTAGTAGCATTGGTAGGTGTAGGAGTAGTAGTAGTAGTAGTAGAAGCTGGAGTAGGAGTTGTAGTAGAAGTAGTAGGAGGAGGAGGAGGAGGAGTAGTGGTAGTAGTAGTAGCAGCAGCAGCATCAGAAGCAAAAGCAACAGCAGTAATAGTAGCATGGGTAGTAGTAGTAGTGGTAGTAATGGTAGTAGTAGCAGCCGTAGCAGTAGTATTAGTAGTAGTAGTATCAGTAATAGTAGTATTAGTAGTTGTAGTGGCAGTAGAAGTAGTAGCAGTTGTACTAGTCATAGAAGTAGTAGTAGTATGGTAGTATCAATAGCAATAGTTGTAGTAGTAGTAGTAAAAGGAGTAGTAGCAGTTATAGTAGTAACAGTAGTAATAGCAGTAGTAGTAGCAGCCGTAGCAGCAACAAGTGTAGTTGTCATTGTTATAATAGTAGTCGTTGTAGTTGTCAGAGTAGTTGTAGGGGTTGTACTTGGAGCAGGGGTAGTAGTAGGAGTTATAGTAGTAATAGTAGTCGTAGTAGTAAAAGTAGGTGTAGGAGTAATAGTAGTAGTTGTAGTAGTCGTAGTAGTAGTAGTAGTAGGAATAGGAGTACGAGTGGTACTAGTAGTATTGTTTTTGCAGTAGTTGTAGGAGCAGCAGTAGCAGCAGTAGTAGTACTCGTGGTAGGCGTGGTAGCAATAGTTGTAATAGTAATAGTAGTAGTAGTCGTAGTAGTAGTAGTAGTTACGGTTGTAGTAGTTGTAGTAACAGTAGAAGTAGCAGTAGCCATTGTAGTAGGAGTAGTTATAGCATTCGTAACCGCAAAAGTAGTAGAAATAAGAGTAGCAGTAGTAAAAGTAGAAATAGTGACAGTAGAAGTAGCGGTAGTAATAGTAGCAGTAGTAGCATTGGCAGCAGTAGTTGTAGTAGTAGTGGTGGTGGTGGTGGTGGTAGTAGTAGTAGTTGCAAAGGTTGTAGTAGTAGTAGTAGATGTGGTAGTAGTAGTCATTGTAGTAGTAGGTGTACGAATAGAAATATTGGTAATAGGAGTTTTAGGAGTTGTAGTATTTGTTGTTGTAGTTGTAGTAGGAGTAGTACTAGTAGCAGTAGAAGAAGCAGCAGTAGTAGAATTTGTAGAAGTAGTCACAGTTTTAGGAGTAGTGGTAGCTGTAGTAGTAGTAGCAGTAGCAGCAGTAGTAGCAGTAGCAATAGTTGTAGTAGTAGCTGTAGTAGTAGTAGTTGTTGTTGTAGTAGTAGTAGTAGAAGTAGTAGTAGTAGGAGGAGTTAGAGTAGGAGGAGTAGTAGTAGCAGAAGTATGAGTGAGAATTAGAGTAGTAGTAGCAGCAGCAGTTGGAGTTGGAGTAGGAGAAGTAGCCATAGTAGAAGTTGCAGTAGTAGTAGGAGTTTTAGGAGGAGGAGGAGTAGTAGTAGTAGTAGTAGTAGTAGTAGTTATGGTAGTGGTAGTAGTAGAAGTAGCAGTAGAAGGAATAGTATTACTAGTTGTGGTAGTAGTAGTAGTAGTGGTACGAATAGTAGTAGTTGTAGTAGTAGTAGTTGTTGTTGTTGTAGTAGTAGGAGAAGCAGTATTTGTTGTTGTAGTAGTAGTAGTACTAATAGTAGTAGTTGTTGTACTAGCTGTAGGAGGAGTAGTAGTAGTAGTACTGGTAGTTGTAGTAGTGGTAGTAGTAACAGTAGCAGTAGTAATTAGTGTAGCAGTAGTAGTAGTAGCAGTAGTAATAGCAGCAATAGTAATTGGAGTAGCTATAGCAGTTCTAGTAGGAGTAATAGCAGCAACAACAACATCAGCAGTACTAGTAGGAGTGTTAGGAGGAGTAGCAGTAGTAGGAGTAGTGGAAGTTGTAATAATAGTTGTAGTAGCAATAGTAGTATTTGTAACAGTAGAAGTAATACTAGTAGTAGGAGTAGTAGCGACTGTCGGTGTACTAGTAGTTGGAGTAGAAGTAGAAATAGTAGTGGTAGTACTACTAGTACTACTGCTATTGCTACTACTACGGCTACTACAACTACAACTAATACTACTGCTACGGCTACTACAACAGCTACAAATGCTACTACTGCTACTATTGTTGCCGCTACTTCTAGTTCTACCACCACAATTGCTACAACTATTGCTACCACTTCTGGTCGTACTACTACTTATACTTTGACTGCTACTACTACTATTGCTATGGCTACTACTTCTACAACAACTATTGCTACTCCTACTAATGCAACTACGGCTACAACTACTGCTACTACTAGTATTATTACCATTGCTACCATTCCAACTACTCGTATGACTACTACTTCTTTACTATCACTACTACTACGACTGCTGCTACTATTGCTACGATTGCTACTACTACCACTACTGTTACTATGGCTACTACTGCTACTTTTGCTATCACTTCTATGAATGCTACCATTGCTACTACTACTACTACTACTATTAATACGACTACTACTACAACTATAACAACTACTGCTATTACTGCTACTGTTGCTACAAATACTCTTATGGCTACAATTGCTACTACTGCTACTGCTACTACAACGACTGCTACTGCTACTACAACGACTGCTACTACTATTACATCACGAATACTGCTTCTACTAGTATTACTACTATAACAACTATTACTACCTCTACTACTACTACTACTGCTGCTACTACGGCTACTACTATTGCTACTGCTACTACTACTACTACTTCTGCTACTACTACTACTGCTATTGCTACTACTGCAATGGCTACTACTACCACTGCTACCACTACTCCCAATGCTACAACGATAACTGCTACTGCTACTACTACTACTACTACTACTACTACTACTACTGCTACTACAGCTGTTGCCGCTACTACTACAACAACTACTACAATTGTTGCTACTACTGCTACTACTACTACTGCTGCTTCCACTACCACTACTCCTATAGCTTCTACTACTAATACTACTACTATTGCAACAACTAAAACTTCTCCTACTTTTATTACTATTGCTACTACGACTACTACAACAACTGCTACTACTACTACTCTAACTAATACGACAGTTGTTGCTGCTACTAATGTTGCGACTAGTACTGTTGCTTCGGCTACTACTAATACTACTACTATGACAACTATTACTTCCACTACTATTACTACTATCCAAATACTGCTACCAATTCTTCGATTGGTACTACTGCTACTACAATTACTATAATTAATACTACTACTACTACTACTACTATGGCTACCACTACTACTGCCACAACAACTACTTCCTCTACTATTTTTACTACTACTACTACTACTACTGCTACTACAACTAATACTATTGCTGCTGCTACTACTACTGCTACTACTAGTATTACTACTACTACTACTGCTACTATTAGTATTACTACTACTATTACTGCTACTACTACTACTTCTACTTCTATTACTACTTGTACAACTACTACTTGTGCTACTACTACTTCTACTAGTTCTATTACTACTACTACTACTACTACAACTACTACTACAACTTCCACTACTACTACTACTTCTTCTACAGCGGCTACTGCTGCTACTGCTACCACTACTTCGACTGCTACAACTGCTGCTGCAGCTACTACAATTACTACTATATCTGCTACTACATCTACTACTATTGCTACTACTATTATTGTTGCTATTATAAATACTACTACTACTACTACTACTACTACAATAATTACTATTGTTGCTACTGCTACTTCTTCTATGCTACTACTATGACTACTACTACCACAATGACTATTACTACCACAACTGCTATTACAACTACTGCTACTACTAGTGCTACTAATACTACAACAAATACTAATGTTGCTACTACTACCTCTCCTACAACAACAATAACTACTACAACTACAACTTCTCCTACAACTACTACTACTACTGCGACTACTACTAATGCCATAGCAACTGCAAATGCTACTACTACTATTACTACTGCTGCTACTACTGCTACTACTACTACTACGGCTATGACTACTATTGCCATTACTAATACTTCTCGTACTACCGCTAATACTGCTACTACTATTCAGACTACAACTACTGCTACTCCAACTAATACTACAGTTGCTGCTACTACTACTACTACTACTAGTATTACTCCTACAACTTCTACTACTACTACTATAGCTACTACTATTACTTCTACAACTATTACTACTGCTGCAAATCCTGCTACCACTACTTTGACTGCTACTACTGCTACTACAATTACTACTCCTACTACAACAATAACTACTACTACTACCACAACCCCTGCTACAACTGCTACTACTACTTCTAGTACTACTACTCCGACTCCAACTAATACTTTTGCTGCTACTATCACTATTGCTGCAACGAGTATTACTACTACTATTTCTACTAGTACAACACAACTACTACAACTACTTCTGCTATTATTACTTCTTCTACAACTACTAGTAGCACTACTACTACTTCCACTTCTTCTACTACTATTACTTCTTCTACTTCTACTACTACTACTATTGCTACTAGGGCTGCTACTACTACTACTTCAACTACTACAACTGCTTTTACTACTACTGTAATTACTACTACAACTACTACTACATCTACTACTACTGCTACTATTGCTACAACAAATGCTACTACTGCTACAACAACTACAATTACTGTTGCTGCTACTTCTACTACTGCTACTGCTACTAATACAACAACAACAACTACTACTACTATTACAGCTACTGCTACCACTGGTGCTACTAATACAATAATAAATAATACTACTATTGCTACTACTACTACTGCCTTATAACAACTACTACTACTACAATTACTTATTCTACAACAACTACTACTACTACTACTACTAATGCTACAACTACTGCTAATGCTACTACTACTACTACTACTGCTACTGCTGTTGCTATTACTACTACTACTGCTACTGTGGATACTAATACTACTGCTAGTACTGCTACTCCTACAACTATTACAACTGCTACGACTATTTCTACTACTACTACTACTACCACTAGTATTACAATAAGTACTTCTACTACTACTCCTATAGCTACTACTGCTACTTCAACTGCTACTTCTAGTGTTATTAGTACTACTACTACTACTACTAGTGTTGCTACTACTGCTAGACTGCTACTACTACAAATACAGCTACTACGGCAACTATTGCTACTACCGCTACCACTAGTTAGACTACTACAACTGTTGCTACTACTACTACAATTATTACTACTTCTACTAATACATCTACTGTTACTGCTACTTATGCTATTGTTATTGCTACTGCTACTACTACTACTACTACTATTACGACTACTACTATAGCTGCTGCTATTGCTACTATGTAACTACTACTATTACTACTACCACAACTACTACTACTTTAGCTACCATTGCTGCTACTAGTACTACTGTTGCTACTGTTACAACTCCTGCTACTAGTCCTACTCCTACTATAACTACTACTGCTACTACTACTTCATTACTACTGCTACTACTACTACTATTGTTCCTACTAAAAATACAACTACTACTACAACAACAACAACTACTACTACTGCTACTACAACTACTACTATTACTACAACAATTACTACTTATACTACTACTACTCCTCCTCCTAATACTACTACAACTACTATAGCTACTACAGCTACTACTACTGCTTCTACTACTACTGCCGTTGCTACTATTGTTACTACTACTACCACTACTACCATGATAACAATTAGTTCTACTACTACTACTACTAATACTACTATAGCAATTTAAGTTTCTACCGCTACTATTACTCCCACTGCTACTACGGCTACTACTACTCCTCCTGCTACTACTATAACCGACACAACTGCTACAACTGTTACTACTACAACTACAACTATTACTGCCACTACTGCTACTACTGCTACTACGGTTGCTAATACTACTACTCCAACCACTACTGCTACTAATACTACTACTAATAGTACTACTACTACTACTATAACTGCTACTACTGACACTATTATTTCTTTTCCTTGTACTACTCTGATTGCAACTACCATGGCTACTACTACAATTGCTGCTACTGCAGCAACTACTACTGCTGCTGCTGCTACTATAGCTACTACTACTACTGCTGCTACTACTATTGCTGCTACTACAGCTACTACTACTACTTCTCCTACTACAATCACTACTGCCGCTACAATTACTTTTCCAACTTTTGCTACTCCAACTAATACTAGTGTTGCTACTGCTACTACTCTTACTACTAGTTTTTCTACTACAGCTACTTTTGCTACTACAACTGCTACTACTACTTCTACGACTATTACTACTACTACTACTTCTACTCCTGCAGCTGCTGCTATAGCTACTACTACTACCACTACTTCGATTGCTACTATTGCTACTACTGCTAATACAATGACTAATACTACAATTGCTACTATGGCTACAACAAAAACTACTGCTACTACAACAACAACTAGTACTATTCCAACAACAAATACTACTACTACCACTACAACTATTGCTACTACTGCAAATAGTACTACTACTGCTACAGCTACGACAACTACGACTGCAACTATTAGTACTACTACTACTACTACTACCATAATTGCTACAACTAATGTAGCTACTACTACTACTACTATGACTATTACAATTACAATTGCTACTACTACTACTGTGACTATTACAATGCAACTATTATTATTATTACTGCTACTGCTACAACTACTGCTATAACTACAACCATGGCTACAAGTGCTGCTACAACTTCTACTACTACTACAACTACGATTGCTACTACTACCACTATTACCACTGCTACTATAACTACTACTACTACTGCTGCTAATACTACTACTACTGTTACTACTACAACTACTACTACTACTAGTACTACTACTACTACCACCACCACCACCACCATTGATGTTGCTGCAACTATTGGAACTGCTACTACTATTGCTGCTACTACTACTACTAATGTTACAACTAGTACTACTACTACTTCTATTGCTACTACTTCTTCTACTCCTACTACTGCTACAACCACTACTACTACTAACGACTTCCACTACGACCACTACTGCTACTACTCCTACTACTATTGCTAATACCACTACTACTACTACTACTACTACTACTTCTATCGCTAATACTACCACTGCTACTACTACTACTACTATGGCTACTGTCGCTACTACTGCCACTACTGCTGCTACTATTGCGGAAACTAATGTAGCAACTACCACTTCTGCTGTTACTACTTCTACTAATACTACTACTGTTGCTACTAATGTAGCTTCTTCAGCAGCAGCTACTGCCACTACTACTACCACTGGTACTTCTACTACTACTACTACCACTATTTCTACTACTACTACTACTATTATTACTAATATTGCTACTAATAGTGCAACTCCTACAACTACAACTACTACTACATCTTCTACAACTAAAGTAACTACAACTACTACTACTTTGCCTGCAACTACGGCTACTGCTACTTCTACTACTGCTAGTATTGCAACAACTACTACTATAACTTCTGCTACTGCTACTTCTACTATTGCTACTACTATTGCTACTACTACTACCACCATAACTACTACTACTGCTAGTTCTACTACTATTGCAACTACTACAACTATTATTACTACTCTAACTACTTCTCAAACTACTACAACTACTGCCGCCAACACCATCACTACTACTACTTCTCATACCACTACTTCTACTACTACTACTACTCTTATTACTACTGCTACTACTACTATCGATACTGATGCTTCTACTACTACTGCTACTACTACTATCGATACTGATGCTTCTACTACTACTGCTACCACTATTGTTGCTTCTACTACTGTAGCTACTTCTACTAGTACTGCTACCTATACTACTACTACTACTACTACTTCTACTATTGCTATTGCTACTACTACTACTACTACTACTACTACTACTACTACTACTACTACTACTACTACATTTACTTGGAGTAGTATGTAGTTGCAAAAGTCGTAGGAGGGTTAGGAGTAGTTGTAGTAGTGGGAGTAGTAGTAGCAATAGTAGTAGTAGTCATAGAAGTTGTAGATGTGTTTGTATTAGTAGTAGTAGTAGTAGTGTTAATGTTGTTGGTAGTAGTAGTAGGAGTAGTAGCAGTAGCAATTATACTAGTGTAGAAGTTATGGTAGTAGTAGTAATAGTAATTGTAGTAGCTATTATTGTTATTATTGTTATAGTAGTGGTAGTAGTAGTAGCAGTAGTAGTAGTAGTAGGAGTTCGAGTGCGACTAGTACTAGGCATGGTAGTGGTTGGAGTAGGGGTAGTTGTAGTCAGAGTGGTAGTTACAGTAGGAGTTGGATTAGGAGAAGTAGCAACAGCACTAGTAGAAGTAGTAGTGGTAGTAGCAATAGTAGAAGTCATAGTAGGAATACTAGTAGTCGTAGAAGTAGTAGTACAAGTGGTAGTGGTAGTTATTATTGTTGTTGTTGTTGTTGTAGTAGTAGTAGTAGTAGTAGTAGGAGTTGGAATTGGGGTAGTAGTAGGAGTTACAGTGGTTGAAGTAGGGGTTGTAGTAGCAATAGGAGTAGTAGTAGCAGAAGAAGTTGGGGTAGGAGCAGTAGTAGTAGTAGTAGTAGCAGCAATAGGAGTAGTAGCTATAGTAGTAGTCAAAGTAGCAGTAGAAATAGCAGTACAAGTAGCAGTAATAGTAGTAGTAGTGGTTATAGTGGTGGTGGTAGCAGTAGTAGAAGTAGCGGTAGAAGTAGCAGTGGTTCTGGTAGTAGGAGTGTTTTTGGTAGAAGTATTAGTACGAGTTGTAGTAGTAGTAGTGGTGGTTGTGGTGGTGGTAATAGTAGTAGTAGTGATAGTAGTATTGTAGTAGTAGGAGTAGTAGGAGTAGTAGTATTTGAAGTTGTAGGACATTTAGGAGTAGTAGTAGTAGTAGTAGTAGTAGTAGTAGTAGTCATAGTATTAGTAGTAGAAGTAGCAGTTATAGAAGTTCCAGCAGCAGCAGGAATATTAGTAGCACTAGTAGTAGTAGTAGTTGTAGTAGTAGTAATAGTAGCATTAGTAGGAGAAGTAGTCAGAGTTGGAGTAGGGGTAGTCGAATTAGTAGTAGTTGTCATAGTTGCAATAGTATGACTCGTAGGAGGAGTTAGTGTTGGAGTTAGAGTTATAGTAGGAGTTGTAGTAGTTGTAGTAGTTGTAGTGCTACTTGTAGGAGTAGCAGTAGTAGCAATTGTCGAATTAGGAATAGTAGTAGTAGTAGTAGTAGAAATAGTAGTGGTAGTTCTAGTAGTAATACTAGTAGTATCAGTAGCAGTAGTGGAAGTAGTATTAGTAGTTGTTGTAGTAGCAGCATCAGTTATATTAGTAGTAGTGACAATAATGGCAGTAGAGGTAGCAGTAGTGGTAGTAGTATTAGTTGTTATTATTGCTGTTGCAGTAGTAGTAGCAGTTGTAGTAGAAGCAGTAGAAGAAGGAGTAGTAGTACTAGTAGTAGCAGCATCAGCTGTAGCAGCAACAGTAGCAGTAGTAACAGTAGCAGTAGTATTACAAGTGACAGTTGTAGTAGTAGTAGTACTAGTAGTGGTTGTAATAGTAGAAGCAGTAGTAGCAATAGTAGCTGTAGTAAGTGTAGCAATAGTTGTAGTAGTAGGAGAAGTAGTAGGAGCAATAATAGTAGTAGCAGTAGCTGCAACAACAGTAGTAGTAGTAGAAGTAGGGGTAGCAGTAGTAGTAGTACTAGTGGCAGTACTAGTGCAATAGTAGCTACAGTAGTAGTAGCAGTATTATTTGTCAGATTAATCATAGTAGTAGTGGCAGTAGTTGTAGTAGTAGTTGTAGCAGCAGTAGTAGTAATAGTACTAGTAGCAGTAGGAGTAGTAGTAGTAGCTGTTGTAGTATTAGTGGTAGTAGTTGTACGAGTAGTAGTAGTGCTAGTATTAGTAGTATTAGTACCAGTAGTAATAGTAGTAGTAGTTGTTATTGTAATAGTAGTAGTAGTAGTACTAGTAGTACTAGTAGCATTCGAAGTAGTAGTAGTAGTAGCTATTGTAGTTGTTGTAGTAGAAACAGTAGCAGAAGCAATAGTACTAGAAGGAGTTGGAGTAGGGGTTGTAGTAGCAGCTGTATTAGTTAGAGTAGGGGTTGTAGTAGTAGTAGGAGTAGCAATAGTAGAAGGCGTTGGGGTAGGAGTAGTTGTAGCAGTAGTAGAAGCAATAGTAGGAGTAGTAGCAGGAGTAGTAGTAGAAGTAGTGGTAGAAATAGCAGTAGAGATAACAGTAGCAGTAGTAATAGTAGTGGTTATAGTAGTGGTAGTAATAGTAGTAGAAGTAGGAGTGTTTCGAGTAGAAGTATTAGTACGAGGAGTAGTAGCAGTAGTAGTAGTTGAAGGAGTAGTGGTAGTGATAGGAGTGGTAGTGATAGGAGTAGTAGTAATAGAAGTAGGAGTAGTAGTTGACATTTTAGGACTGTTAGTAGTAGTAGTAGTAGTAGGAGGAGGAGGAGGAGGAGGAGGAGGAGGAGTAGTAGTAGTGTTAGCCATTGTGGTACTTGTGGGAGTAGTAGTATTAGTAGTAGGAGTAGTAGTATAGTATTAGTAGTATTAGTTGTAGTAGTAGTAGTAGTAGTCGTAATTGTAGTAGGGGTAATAGTAGGAGTACTAGTAGTAGTAGTAGTAGTAGAAGTAATAGTTGTAGTAGTAGTAGTAGTAGTAGTTGTAGTAGTAGTTGTAGTAGTAGTAGTTGTTGTTGTTGTAGTTGTAGTAGTAGTAGTAGTAGTAGTAGTAGTAGTAGTAGTAGTAGTAGTAGTAGTAGAAGTAGCATTTGTAGAAGCACCAGCAGCAATACCAGCAGTTGTAGCACTAGTAGCAGTAGCAGTTGTTGTATTAGTAGTTGGAGTTGCATTAGTAGGAGTAGTAGTTAGGGTTGGAATAGGGGTAGTCGAATTAGTGGTAGTTGTCATAGTGGTAATAGTAAGAGTCGTAGTAGGAGTCAAAGTTGGAGGTAGAGTTATAGTAGGAGTTGTAGTAGTTGTAGTACTAGCAGTTGTAGATGTTGGAATAGTAGTAGTAGCAGTGGTAGTAAAAATAGTAGCGGTAGTGCTAGTAGTAATAGTAGTAGTAATAGCACTAGTGGAAGTGGTAGTAGCAGTAGTAGCAGTTGAAGTAGCTGCAATAATTGCATTAGTAGTAGTAATAATAGTAGCAATAGTAGTAGTAGTTGTAGTTGTTGTAATAGTAGTATTACTCAGATTTATAGTAGGAGTAATCGTTGGAGTGGTACTTATTGGAGCAGTGGTAACGGTAGAAGTTATACCAGTAGCAGTAGTTGTAGTAGTAGTATTAGTCGTAGTAGAAGTAGGAGTAGTACCAGTGGCAGCAGCAGTAGTTGTAGAAGTAGTAGTAGGCATAGTAGTTGTAGTATTAGTTGTAGTAGTTGTAGTAGGAATAGTAGTAACTGTAGGAATACCAGTTGTAGTAGCAAGAGCAGTAGTAGTAGTAGCAGTAGGAGTAGTCGTAATAGTAGTAGTACTAGCAATTGTAGTAGTAGTAGTAGTTGTTGTTGTTGTTGTTGTTGTAGAAGTAGTAGTTGTAGAAGTAATAGTAGTAGTAGTAGTTTTGGTAGTAGCAGCAGTGGTAGTAGTTGGAGTAGGAATGGTAGTTGCAATAGTAGTTGTAGAAGTAGGAGGAGTAGTAGTAGTAGCTATAGGTTTAGGAGTAGGGGCAGTAGTAGGAGTAGTAGTTGGAGTGCTTGTAGGAGTACAACTAGTAGTAGTAGTTATTGTATTAGTATTAGTAGTAGTAGTACTAGTTGTAGTAGTTGTTGTTGTCATTGTTCTAGTAATTATTTTAGTAGTAGCAGTAGTAATAGTTGTAGTAGGGGTAGTAGGAGTAGTAGGAGTGATAAAAGTAGTAGCAGTTGGAGTAGTAGTAGTAGTGGCAGAAGTAGTAGCTGTAGTTATCGTAGTGATAGTAACAATAGTAGCACGAGTAGTAGTAGTAGTCGTAGTAGTAGTTGAGGTAGTAGCAGTAGTAGTAGTAGTAGTATAAATCATAGTAATAGTAGTAATAGTAGTAATCAGAGTAGTAGGAGTAGTTATTGTAGTAGTTGTTATTCTTATTGTTGTAGCAACAGTAGTAGTAGTAATAGCAATAGAAGTACTAGTAGTAGTACTAGTAGCGGTAGCAGCAGTAGCAACAGCTGGAGCAGTAGTAGTAATAGTAGCATTACAAGTAGCTGTTGTAGCAGTAGTACCAGTACTAGTTGTAATAGTAGAAGCAGTAGTAGCAATAGTAGCAGTAGTAAGTTAGTAGTAGTTGTAGTAGTAGGAGAAGTTGTAGGAGCAATAGTTGTAGTAGCAGCGGCTACAACAGTAGGAGTAGTAGTCATGGTAGTAGTAGTACTACTACTAGTTGTAGTAGTACTACTACTAGTTGTAGTAGTAGTACAGTAGTAGTTACAACAGTAGCAGTAGTAGTTGTCGCACTAATAGTAGCAGTAGTGCTAGTAGTGGTAGTAGTAGCAATAGGACTAGCAGTAGTAATAGTAGTAGTACAATTAGTACTAGTAGTAGCTGGAGTAGTAGTTGTAGTAGTATTATTGGTGGTAGTAGTTGTAGGAGTAGTAGTAGTTGTGGTAGCATTAGTAGTGTTGGTACAAGTAGTAGTAGTAGTACTAGTAGAAGTAGTACTAGTAATAGTAGTAGTAGTAGTTGTTGTTGTTATAGTAGTAGTAGTAGTAGTTGTTGTTGTTGTAGTAGTAGTGGGAGTAGTGGTAGTTGTAGTAGTAGTTGTTGTTGTTGTTATTGCACTAGTAGTTGTGAAAGTAGTAGCAGTGGTAGTAGTATGTATTGGAGTAGGAGCCGTAGTAGCCATAGTAGTAGCTAGAGTAGGAGCCTAGTTGGCATAGTAGTAGATTGAGTATGGGTAGTAGTAGTTGGCGGAGTAGTAGTAGCAGTTGGCACTCGAGTATGAGGGGTAGTAGTAGTAGTTGTAGGAGTAATAGGAGTAGTTGTAGTCGTAGTTGTAGGAATAAGAGTAGGAATACTAGTAGTTGTAGTTGTAGTAGTAGCAGCAGGAGCTGCAGCAGTAGCATCTGTAGTTGGAACAGTAGTAGTAGGAGCAATTGTAGTAGTAACAATAGTAGTTTTAGGAGTTGTATTAGTACTAGTAGTAGTTGTTGTAATTGTTGTATACTAGTTGCAGCAGCAGTAGTAGTAGCAGAAGTTGTACTAGTAGTAGCAGTAGTAGCAGTAGTAGTAGTAGTAGTAGTAGTAGCAGGAGTAGTAGTAGAAGTAGTAGTAGGAGTAGTTGTTGTTATAGCAGTAGCATCAGTAGTAGTAGTTGTAGTGTAGTAGTACTAGTAGTAGTAGCTATAGTAGTATTAGTATTAGCAGCAACAACAGTAGCAGCAAAAGTAGTAGTAGTAGTTGGAGTGTAGTAGTAGTAGTAGCAGCAGCAGCAGCAGTAGTAGTAGTTGGAGTGTAGTAGCAGCACTAGTAGTAGTAGTTGTAGTAGGAGTAGGCGTAGTTGTAGTAGGAGTTGGCATAGTAGAAAAAGTAGGAGTAGTTGTAGCAGTAGGAGTTGGAGTAAGAGTTGTAGTAGGAGTAGTAGTAGGAGTAGTAGTAGTTGTTGTAATAGTAGTAGCAGCAGTTCTAGAACTTGTACTAGTGCTAGTATTAGTTGTAGTAGTACCAGTAGTAGTAGGAGTTATAGTAGCAACAATTATACTAGTAGTAGTAGTATTAGTGGAACTACTACTACTAGTGGTAGTTGTAGAACTAGTAGCAGTAAGAGTTGGAGATATAGTAGTAGCAATTATACTAGTAGTAGTAGTATTAGTGGAACTACTACTACTAGTGGTAGTAGTAAAAGTAGTAGCCGTAGTAGTAGTAGTAGTAGTAGTAGCAACAGTAGTAGTAGAAGTAGCAGTGGTAGGAGTTAGAGAAGGGGTAGTAGTAGGTGTCGTAGTAGTTGGAGTTGGGGTAGTAGTAGTAGGAGTAGTAGTAGCAGTTGGAGTTGGGAGTAGGCATAGTAGTAGCAATAGTAGTAGTAGTAGCAGTCATTGTACTAGTAGTAGTAGCAGTAGCAGTAGCAGCTGTAATAGTTGTTGTAGTAGTAGTTGTCGTTGTCGAAGCAGCAACAGTAGAAGTAGTTGTAGTGTTAATATTAGAAGTAGTAGTCATACTAGGAGTAGTAGTAGTAGTGGTGGTGGTAGTACTAGTAGGAGGAGTAGTAATAGTAGTGGTAAGAGTAGTAGTAGTAGTGGTAATAGTTGTAGTGGTAGTAGTAGTAGTAGTCGTAGTAGTAGTAACAGTAGCAGTAGTAGTTGTAGTAGGAGTGTAGTAGTAGTAGTAATAGTAGTAGTAGTTGTTGTTGTCGTTGTTGTAGTTGTAATAGTAGGAGTAGGATTTGGAGCAGGAGTAGTCGTAGGATTTGTAGCAGGAGTAGTAGTACTAGTAGTAGGAGTACTAGTAGTCGCAGTAGTAAGAGTTGGAGCCGTAGTAGCAGGAGTTGTAGAGGTAGTTGAAGTTGTAGGAGTGTTTGTATTAGAAGTAGTAGTATTAGTAGTAGTGTTAGTATTAGTAGAAGTAGTCCCAGTAGTAGTAGGAGTAGTAATAGTAGCAATTGTACTAGTAGTGGAAGTAGTGCTAGTAGTAGCAGTAATAATAGTAGTAGTAGTTGTTGTAGTAGCAGTAGTATTTGCTATGGTAGTAGTAGTGGTGGTGGTGGTGGTAGTTGTAGTTGTGCTAGCAGTAGCAGCAGTAGTAGCAATAATAGTAGTAGTAGTTAGAGTAGGAGTGGTAGTTTTAGTATGAGTAGTGGTAGGGGGAGTAGTAGTAGTTGCAGTAAGTGTTGTAGTAGTCATAAGAATTGTACTAGTAGTAGAAGTAGTATTAGTAGTAGTAGCAGCAGTAGTAGTAGTAGTAGTAGTAGTAGTAATAGTAGTAGTAGTCGTAGTTGTAGCAGTTGGGGTAGGGGTAGTAGTAGTTGCAGGAGGGGTAGAAGTGATTGGAGTTGCAGTAGGAGTGGTAGTAGCAGCAGTAGTAGTAGTAGTAGTAGTAGTAGTAGAAGTAGTAGTAGAAGTAGAAGTAGTAGTAGTGGTAGCAGTATTAGTAGTAGTAGTAGTAATAACAAGAGCAACAGTAGTAGTAGTAGTGGTAGTTGTATAAATCATAGTCGTAGTGGAAGTAGTAATGGGAGTAGTAGTGGGAGTTATTATTGTTGTAGCAGTAGTATTAGTACAAGTAGTTGCCGCAGCAATAGTAGTTTTAGTTGTAGTTGCAACTATTGTAGTAGTAGTGGCAGCAGTAGCAACAACAGAAGCAGCAGCAGCAGCAGCAGTAGTAGTAGTAGTTATAGTTGTAGTAGTAAAAGCAGTAGTAGCAATAGTAGCAGCAATCGAAGTAGCAGAAGTTATTTTAGTACGAGAAGTAGTAGGACCAGCAATAATAATAGTAGTTGTTGTTGTTGTAATTGTAGTAGTCATAGTAGTAGTAGTAGTAGTTGTCGTAGCAGTAGAAGTAACAGTAGTGGTGGTAGTAGCAGTAGTAGTAGCGGTAGGAGTCGAAACAGTAGCAGTAGTGGCAGTAGTACTACTACTACTACTAGTAGCCATAGTCGTAGAAGCAATAGTACCAGTGGTAGCACTAATAGTAGCAGCAGTGGCAGTAGGAGCAACAGGAGCTGTCCTTGTAGTTGTAGGAGTAGCATTGGTAGTAGTAGTTGTAGTAGTAGCAGTTGTTGTTGTAGTAATAGTAGTAGCAGGAGAAGTAGGATCAGTAGTAGTGGCATTATTAGCAGCAGTAGTAGGAGCAGTAGTAGCAACAGCAGTAGTAGTTGTAGTAGTAGTATAAGCAGTAGTAGATGTAGTAGTAGTAGCAAAAATACTGGCAGCTACTATGACTACTGCTACTACGATTGGTACTAATACTTCTACTTCTACTAATTCCACTACTACTGCTGCTACCACCGCTTCTACTACCATGTCTACTACTACTACTATGACTGCCACTACTACACATACTACCACTCCATGAACTACTTCTGCAACTACTACTGCTACTACTACTACTACTACTACTACTACTACTACTACTACTACTACTACTACTACTACTACTACTACTTCTACTAATGCTGCTGCTACTACCACTAGTACTATTACTACTACTGCTGCAGCTACTAGTACTACTGCTGCTGCTACTACTACGACTGCTACTACTACAACAACTACTACTACGACAACTACTACTGCTACTGCTGCTCTTGCTGCTGCTAATATTAGTACTAGTACTACTACTACTACGAGCAGTACTACTACTGCTTCTGTTACTACTAGTACTACTAGTACTACTGCTTTAACTAATACTACTACTACTATTAATACTGCTACCACTATTACTACTCTTACTCCAACTACTACTACTACCACAACTGCAACTCCTAATGCTTCTTCTACTCCCACTAGGACTACTACTACTACTACTACTATAAGTACTATACCTACTACTACTGCTACTATTACTACTCCTATGGCTGCCATTACTACTGCTTCAACTACTACTATTGCGGCTACTACTACTACTCCTGCTACTACCGCTACTACTACGATAGCTACCACTGCCACTATGACTACAACTACTACTGCTACTGCTACACTCACTACTACTAGAATGGCTACTACTACAACTGCTACTGATAGTGCTACTTCTACAACTAGTGCTACCACTAGTGCTGCTGCTGCTACTACTACTACTACTACTAGTCCTCCTATGCCAACTACACCTCCTAATACTTCTCCTACTACTACTAGTACTACTCATACTATAACAACTACTACTACTATGATTATTGCCACACTTATTGCTACAACTTCTACTAGTACAACAACTACAATAACTACAACTAATAGTACTACTACTACCACAACTTCTACTCCTACTACTTCTATTACTACTACTACTACTACAACTTCTACTAGCAGTAGCAGTAGGTGTAGTTGTAGTAGTAGTAGTAGTAGTAGCAGTAGCTGTAGTAGTAGGAATAGTATTAACAAGAGTAGTTGAAGTAGCAGTAGGAGTACTAGTAGTAGTAGTTGTTGTAGCAGCATTACTAATAGTAGTAGTAGTCAGAGTAGTAGTAGTACTAGTAGCAGTATTAGCAGCAGCAGTAGTAGTAGTAGAAACAATAGTAGCAGTAGTAGCAGTTCTAGTAGTACTAGTGGGTGTAACAATAGTAGCAGTAGTAGTAGTTCTGGTAGTAGTAGTGGTAGTAGCAGCAGCAAAGCTTGTAGTAGTCATAGTAGTAGTAGTAGTACTAGTACTAGTAGTAGTAGTAATAGTAGTAATAGTATAGTAGTGATTGTAGTAGTATTAGCAGAAGTTGTAGTTGGAATAGTAGTTGCTATAGAAAGAGGAGTAGTAGTAGCGATAGCAGTAGCAGTAGGTGTAGTTGTAGTAATAGTAGTAGTAGCAGCAGCATTAGTCGTAGTAGTAGAAGTAGTATTAGTAGTAGTAGTAGTAGCAGTAAGTATAGTAGTAGCAGTAGTAGTAATAGTAATAGTAGTAGTAGTAATATTAGTAGTTGGAATAGGAGTGGTTGTAGTAGAAGTAGTTGCAATAGTAGTAGTTGCCGCAACAGCAGAAGTAGTAATAGTTATAGTAGTAGTGTTTATAGGAGTTGTAGTAGGTATCGTAGTAGGAGTAGTAGTGGTAGTAGCAGTAGCAGTAGTGGTAGTAGCAGTAGTAGTGGTGGTAGTAGTAGTAGTAGTGGTAGTAGTAGTAGTAGTAGTAATAGGAGTAGTGGTGGTGTGGTAGTAGCAACAGCATTAGATGTTGTAGTAGAACTAGCAGTAGTAGTAGCAACAGCAGTAGAAGTAGCAATAGTATTAATCGTAGTAGTAGTTGTTGTGATAGTGGCAGGAGTTGTAGTAGTTGCTATTGCAGTAGTAGTAGTAGTCAAAGCAGTTGCAATTGGAGTGAAAGTAGAAGTAGTAGTAGCAGTAGATGTGATGATTGTAGTAGCAATAGTAGCAGTGGTAATAATATTAGTAGTTATTGCAGTAGTAGTAGCAGAAGTACTAGTTGGGGGAGAGGATGTGGTAGTAGCAGTAGTAGTGGTAGTAGTAGTAGTAGACGCAGTAGTAGTAGCAGTATTACTAGTCGTAGTAGTAGTTGGAGTAGGAGCAGCAGCAGCATTAGTAGCGGTAGTTGCAGTAGTAGAAGTAGTTGTAGTTGTTGTTGTTGTTGTTGTTGTTGCAGTTGCAGTTGTTGCAGTAGTAGCAGTAGCAATAGTAGTAGTAGTGGCAGTTGTATTAATAGTAGTTGTCATAGTAGCAGAAGTAGTATTAGGAGGAGTAGTAGTAGTAATAGTAGTAGTTACAGTAGTAGTAGCAGTAGCAGCAAAAGTAGTAGTAGTTATTGCAGTAATAGAAGTAGTAGAAGCAGTAGTAATAGCAGTAGTAGCAGCAGTGGTTATAGTAGAACTAGCAGTAGCAATAGCAATAGTTGTAGTAGTAGCTATATTAGTAGCAACAGTTATAGTATAAGTAGTAGTAGAAGCTGTTATTGTAGAATAAGCAGTAGTTGTTGTAGTAGTCGTAGTAGTAGTAGTTATAGTAGTTGTACTAGTAGCAGCAATAGTGCTAATAGTAATGACAGTAGCAGTCGTAGTAGTAGCAACTTTAGTAGTTGCATTAGTTGTAATAGAAGTAGTAGCAGTAGCAATAGTAGTAGTAGCAGTTGTAGTAGTTGTTGTGTTAGCAGTACTAGCAACAATAGTAGTACTAGTAATACTAACAGTACTGATAGAAGCAATAGCAGTGTAGTAGTGGTAGAAATAGTAGCAGTAGGTGGAGGAGGAGTCATAGGAATAGTAGTAGTGGTAGCAACAACAGCCACAACAATGAAAGTAGTAGTAGTAGTAATAGCATTAGTAGCAATAGTAGATGTAGTAATATTATTAGGAGGAGTAGTAGTAGCATTAGTAGCCATAGTAGTAGAAGTAGTAGCAGTAGTAGTAGTGGTAGCAGCAGTGGTAGTATTAGTAGCACTAGTAGTAGCAGTAGTTGTAGTAATAGCAAAAGTAGTAGTAGTAGCAGTAGTTCTTGTTGTAGTAGTCGTAGTAGTTGTCGTAATAGGAGCAGTAGCAGCCGTAGGAGTACTAGTAGTAGTAGCAGTTAAAGTAGCAATAGTTCTAGTAGCGGCAAGAGTAGTAGTCGTAGTAGCAGCAGAAGTAGTAGTACTAGTAGTAGTAGTAGTAGTAGTAGCAATAGTAGTAGCAGTAGTAGTAGTAGCAAGAGTAGTAGCAGTAGTAGTAGTAGCAGCAACAACAGCGACAATATTAGTAGTAGTAGTAGTAGCAGCAGCAGCAGTAGTAGTAGTAGCAATAGTACTAGTTGTCGTAGTGGTAGTAGCAGTAGTAGTAGTTTCAATACTATCAGTAGTATGAGAAGAAGAATGAGTAGTAGTATTAGTAGCAGTAGCAGCAATTGCAACAGCAGTAGTCGTAGTAGTAGTTGTTGTAGTAGTAGTCTCAGTTTTAGTGGTAAAAGAAGTCTCGGTAGTAGTAGTAGTAATAGCCGTATTAGTAGTAGCAGCAGCAGTAGTGGTAGTAGTAGCAGCAGTAATAGTAATAACAATAGTACTAGTAGCAGTAGCAGTTGTTGCAGTAGAAGCAATGGTGGCTGTAGTTGTTGTAGTAGAAGTAGTAGTAGCAGCAGTTGTGGTAGTTGTAGTAGTCGCAGTAGTAGTAGTTGTAGTAGTAGCAGTTGTGGTAGTGGTAGTAGTCGCAATCGTAGTAGTTGTAGTAGTAGCAGTAGTAGTAGTCAAAGTAGAAGTAGTGGTCGTGGTAGTAGTACTAGCAATATTAGTAGTAGAAATAGGAGTTTTGGTAGCAGAAGCAGTGGCAACAACAGTAGTCGTACTAGTAGTAGTAATTGTAGTAGTAGCTATTGTAGTAGTAGCAGTACCAGTAGTAGTAGTAGTAGTAGTCGAAGTAATGACAGTAGTAATTGTAGTTGTAGTAGTAGTAGTAGTAATAGTAGTCATAGTAGCCGTAGTAGTGATAATAGGAGGAGGAGTAGTAGTAGTAGTAGCAGAGGGAGAAGTAGTAGTAATAACTGCAAAAGTAGTTGCAGAAGTAGTGGTAGTTGTAGTACTACTACTACTAGTAGTAGTAGAAGTAGTAGGAGTGGGAGAAGAAGTAGGAATAGGTGCCAGAGAAGTAGTAGTAGGAGTAGAAGTAGCAGTAGTAGTAGTACTAGCATTAGTAGCGGCAGCAATTGTAGGGGTAGTAGCAGTGGTAGCGACAGTGGCAGCAGTAATAGCAGAAATAGTAGTAGTAGCAATAGTAGTAGCGATAGCAGTAGTCATCGTGCCAGTAATATTAGCAGTAGTAAAACTAGTAGTAATAGTAATAGTAGTAATAGTAGTAGTAGCAGTAGTGATAGTAGTTATTGTAGAAATTGTAGCCATAGTAGCTGTAGTAGCAGGAGTAGCAGCAGAAGTAGTAGTAGTCATTCTATTAGTATTAGTAGTAATAATATTAGTAATAGTAGTATTATAGTAGTCGTTTTAGTTGTAGTTGCATTTTCAGTAGCAGTTGTAGTAGTAGTAGTAATAGTAGTAGCAATAGTAGTACTAATTTAACTACTACTGTTTCCTCTACTGCTACTGCTACTACTCCTCCTACTACTACTACTATTGCAATTGCTGCTGCTACTACTACTGCTGCTACAACTGCTACTCCTACTGCTACAACTACTACTACTACAACAACTATGGCTCCTACTATTAGTACGACTACTACAATTACTATTACGCCTACTACAACTACCACTATTAAAACTACTATAAACACTACTGCTGCTGCTGTTGCTGCTACTACTACTACTACTAATACTACTTCTCCAACTACGAGTACTACTGCTACTACTACTACTAATATTGCTACTGCTACTCCAACTACTACTCATACTATTACTACAAATGCTTTTGTAACAATTGCTACTACTATTGCTACCTCTGGTACTATTACTACTACAACTTTTACTACGACTAGTACTACTGCTACTACTGCTACTACTACTACTCCTATTACTACTATTGCTGCGAGTGCTGCAACACCTACTACTACTACTCCTATTACTACAACTACTACTTCTACTACTACAACCACTATTACTACTACACTACTACCACTACTTCTCCGACTACTACTACTACTACTACAACAATTACTACAACTACTACGACTACTTCAACTACTATTATTACTACTACTAGTACTACTACTACTGCCATTATTGAAACTAGTACTTCTACTACTACCTCTAATACTACTATGACTGCAACTGTTACAACAACTAATACTAATGCTACAACTACTCCAACAACTACTACTATTACTACAAAAAATACTATTACGACAACTACTAATACTACTACTCCTCCTCCTACTGCTACTACTGCTACTATTACTCCACCTACTATTACTACAGCTACAACAACAACTTTTACCACTACCACTCCTCCTCTACTACTACTACAACTCCAACTACTACAACTACTACTACTGCTGCTACTGCTACTACTCCCACTATTACTACTACTACCAGCACTACTACTACTACTACTGCTACTACTACTCCTGCTACTACTACTACTACTCCTACTCCTACAGCTACTACTACTATTGTTGCTAGAACTTCTACTACTACTACAACACTTACGACTGCGACTACGACTACTATTACTACAACTACTACTGCTACAACAACTACTGTTATTACTACTACTACTACTATTACAACCACTACAGCTACTACTACTACTTCTTATGCTACTACTACTACTACAACTCCTACAACTACTAGAACTACTATTTGTTCTACTAAAAATACTACTACTACTACAAGTATGACTACAACAACAACTATTACAGCTACTATAACTACAACTACTACTACTATTCCACCTACTACTACAACCATTGCTATTACTACTACTACTACTCCTATTACTGCTACTATTACAATTACTACTACTACTACTACTACAGCAACTACTACAACTACTAAAACTTCTCCTTCTATAACTGCTCGTACTCCTGGTACTACTACTACTACTAGTGTTGCTATTACTACTACTTCAACTAATACAATAACTACTTCTGCTGCTACTACTACTACTACTAGTACAACAACAACTACTACTCCTACTGGAACCACTACTATTCCTACTGCTAGTACTACTACAACTACTACTTCTACTACTTCTACAACTAGTACAACAACAACTACTACTACCACTATTGCTATTACTGCAATCGCTGCTGCTGCTACTACAACAACAACAAGTACTATTGCAACTTCTCCTCCTCCTACTACCACAACTACTACATCTGCTACTACTACTACTACTACTACTACAACTACAACTTTTACTATTGCTGCTGCTACTACTGCAACTACTACTTCTACTGCTACACCTACTACTACTACTGCTGCTACTATTACTACACTACAACGACAACTACAACTACAACTACTACTCCTATACCAACTCCTACTCCTTCTACAACAACAACAACAACTACCACTATGACTACTACTACAACTACTACTCCTACACCAACTCCTACTCCTTCTACTACAACAACAACAACTACTACTACTATAACTACTACTACTACTACTACTACTACTACTACTACAATACTACTACTACTACTACTACTACTACTACTGCAACTACTGCTATTGCTATAACTACTACTACTACTACAACTCGTATTACTACTACTACTACTTCTACTACAATACTATTAGTACAACTACTAGTACGATTACTACTACCAATACTATTGCTACTACTACTAGCACCACCACTACTACTACTACTACTCAAACTACAACCACTAGTACTACTACTGCTACTAGTACTACTTTTAGTATTACTACCACTATTACCACTACTGTTGTTGCTACTACTACTACTCCTCCTCCTATTACTACTGCTACTACTACATCTACTACTACTACTACTAGTTCTATTACTACTATTACTACTATTACCAGTATTACTGCTACTACTACAACAACAACTACTACTACTACTAGAACTACAACAATTATACTCCTACTACTACTACTACTCCTCCTCCTACTACTACTACAACTGCTACTCCTACTACTGCTACTACCACAACTATTACTATTACTACTACTACTATTACTACTACTACTACTATTAATACTATTACTACGACTACTGCAACTGCTACTACTACTACTACTACAACTACAACTGCTACTACTACTACTCCTCCTCCTATTACTACTACAACTCCTACTGCTACTACTCCAACACCTACTCCTATTACTACAACAACTACTACTATTGCTACTCTTACTACTACTACTACCCTTACTACTACTACTACTACTTCTACTAGTACTACTACTAGTAGTATTACTCTTACTATTACTACTATTCCTACTGCTGCTACTACTCTTACGCTTACTCCTATTACTACTACTACTGCTGCTGCTGCTACTACTATTGCTGCTATAATTGTAGTTGTTGTTGCTGTTACTAGTATTGCTACCGCTACTGCTACTATTGCTGCTGCTACTACTGTGACTGCTACTACAACTATTGCTACTACTACTACAAGTAGTGTTACTATAACAACTACTACTACCACTATTACTACTATTACTACTGCTACTATATGTATTACCACTGCTTCTTTTACTATGACTAGTATTACTGCTGCTGCTACTATTGCTACTACTACCAAGGCTACTACTACTACTGCTACAATGATAACTGCTACCTCTACTACTATTGCTACTACTGCTGCTAATACTATTACTACTACTACTTCTACTACTGCTATTATAGCTGTTGCCGCAACTACTACAACAACTACTGCAGTTTTCGCTACTACTACTACTACTAATGCTACTACTACTACTGCTACCACTACCACTACAACTGTAGCTTCTCCTACTAATACTAATACTACTGCTGCTGCTACTATGACTATTGCTATGAGTATTACTACTACTACTTCTACTACTTTAATACGACTACTACTTCTTCCACTGCTATTACTACAATCACTACAACTACAACTTCTACTACTACCACTGTTGCTAATGCTGCTACCACAACTTCGACTACTATAGTTGCTGCTATTAGACCTGCAATTACTACTATAGCTACTATTACATCTACTACTACTGCTACTACTGCTACTCTTGCTACAACAAATACTACTATCGCTACAACTACAGCCATTACTATTGCTGCTACTTCTACTACTACTACTACTACTACTACTATGAGTACTACTACTACTAGTACTATTACAATTACTACTACTAGTAGCGCTACTAATACAACAACAAATACTACTACTACTACTACTACAACAACAACAACAACTACTACTACTACTACCTCTCCAATAACAATAATAACTACTACTACTATTGCTTCTTTGACAACAACTACTACTGCTACTACTACTAATGCTACAACTACTGCTAATGCCACTACTACTGCTATTGTTGCTACTACGACTACTACTACTCCCACTACTTCTTCTTATCCTACTTCTATTACTACTGCTACTACTATTGCTGCTACTATTACTACTACTCCAACTAATACTAATGATGCTACTAGTATTACTACAACTACTTCTTCTACTATTACTACGACTAGTACTAGTACTAGTATTGCTACTACTGCTATGAATTCTACTACTACTACTACTGCTAGTATGGCCGCTATTGCCACTTCTGCAACCACTACTTAGATTGCTACAGCTGCTACTACTGCTACTACTACTAAATGCTACTACTACTACTAATGCTACTACTACTACTGTTGCTGCTGCTGTTGCTATTGCTAGTACTACTACTACTACTACTACTATGGATACTAATACTACTGCCACCACTACTACTCTTACAACTATTACTACTCCTACTACTATTGCTACTACTACTACTGCTACCACTAGTATTACAATAACTACTTTTACTACTACTCCTACAGCTACTACTTCTACCTCTACTGCTACTTCTAGTGTTATTAGTAGTAGTAGTAGTACTAGTACTACTAGTGTTGCTACTACTCCTACGACTGCTACTACTACAACGATAGCTACTAGTCCTTCTGCTGCTACTGTTACAACTCCTACTACTAGTCCTACTCCTACTATAACTACTACTGCCACTACTACTTCCATTACTACTGCTACTACTAGAACAACTACTATTACAACAACAACAACTACTACAACTATTACAACGACAACTACTATTTCTACTACTACTACTACTGCTACTGCTATTGCTGTTGCTACTATTGCTACTACTACTACCACTACTACCATGATGACTACTACTACAACTACTTCAGCTTCTACCGCTTCTACTACTCCCACAGCTACTACGGCTACTATGCTACTACTCCAACTACGACTGCAACCGACACAACTGCTACAACTGTTACTAATACAAGTACTACTGCCACTACTACTATTATTGCTACTACAGTTGCTAATACTATAACTCAAACCACTACTGCTACTAATACTACTACTAATACTACTGCCACTACTACTATAACTACTGTTACAGCTACTATTATTTGTTTTCCTTCTGCTACTCAGACTGCAACTGCCATAACTACTATTACAACTGCTGCTACTACAACAACTACTGCTACTTCTGCTACTACTACGGCTACTACAACTACTACTGCTAGCAATACTTCGACTGCTACTACAACTACTACTGCTGCTGCTGCTATTATTGCTAGTACTACTACTACTTCTCCTACTGCAATTACTACTGCTGCTACAATTGCTTCTACGACTTTTGCTGCTCAAACTAATACTAGTGTTGCTACTGCTACTACTCTTACTACTAGTGTTGCTACTACTACTACTACAACTACTTCTGCCGCTACAATTGCTTCTGCGACTTTTGCTGCTCCAACTACTTCTATGACTATTACTACTACTACTACTACTCCAGCAGCTACTGCTGCTGCTGCTACTGCTACTACATCTACTTAGCTATTACTGCTACCACTACTTTGACTGCTACTACTGCTACTACTGCTGCTACAATAATACTACTACTATTACTGCTACAATTACTGCTACTGCTGCTATTACTACTGCGGCTACGACAAAACAGCTGCTACTACAATAGCTACTACAACGATTCCAACAACAAATACTACTAGACCACTACAACTATTTGTACTACTGCTAATACCACTACTACTATTGCTACTGCTACTACTACTATGACTGCAACTACTAGTACTAGTACTACTGCTACTACTACTACTACAATAATTGCTACAGCTAATGTAGCTACTACTAGTTCTATTGCTACTCCTACTACACTATTACTACCACTACTACTGCTGCTACTACTGCTATGACTGCTAATATTTGTACTAGTACTACTACAACTACTATAATTGCTACTACTAACAAAGCTACTAATACTTCAATTACTACGGCTAGTACTACTACTGCTACTACTGCTGCTGCTGCTACTACTACTACTGCTGCTGCTGCTACTACTACTACTATTACTATGACTACTAAAACTACTATTACCACTTCTACAACTACTGATACTACTACTGCTGCTACTGCTACTATTACTACAACTACTACTGTTGTTGCTGTTATGGTTGCAACTACTTCTACTACTACTACAACTACTAGTTTTGCTACTACTATGACTACTACTAAAACTATTGCTATTGCTTCCACTACTGCTACTACTACTGCTACTGCTACTACTGCAACAACTACTACTACTAATACTGCTTCTACTACAACTATTACTACTGCTACTACTGCTAAAACTACTACTATAACTGCTACTACTACTACCTCACCTACTACTACTACTACTTCCACTATTACTAGTACTACTACTGCTACTACTACTACTACTACTACTACTACTACTATTACTACTACTACTACTACTACTACTGCTACTATTGTGGCTGTTACTACTACTATTACTACAGCTACTGCCACTAATGCATCTACTACTACTACTACTTTTATTATTACTGTTACTACTACTACTACTACTATAAGTACTACTACCATAGCTACTTCTACTACTACTACAACTATTATGGCTACTGCTACTATATTACGCGTACTACACCTTCTACTGCAACTACTACTACTATTACTCCAGGTAGTACTACTACTGCTACTTCTACTGCTACTGCTACTGCTACTACTAGAACTACTACTACTACTACAAGTTCTACTACGACTACCACTACTCCTAATACCACTATGCCTACTATAGCTACTACTGGTACTGCTACTACTACTAATAGTACCGCTACAGCTGCAACTATTTCAACGGCTACTACTACTACTGCAACTACTACTGCTACTACTACCATAATTGCTACTACTACCAGTATAACTACTGTTGCTACTATAGCTTCAACGACTATTGCTACTGCTACTACTACTACTGCTACTACTACTATTGATACTACAACAACTACTACTACAATAACAACAACAACTAGACTGCTACTACTGCTGCTACTACTAGTTCTGCTATTATTGCTACTGATGCTACTACTGATACTACTAGTACTACTCCTGCTGCTACTGTTTCTACTACTGCTACTACTACTACCATTACTACTTGTAGTACAACAACAACTACTACTACAGCAACCGCTAATAATGCTAATGCTACTACTGCTTCTGGTACTACTACTACTTCTCCTAATACTACTACTACTACTACTAAAATTACTAATACTATTGCTGCTGCTATTACGCCTACTACTGCTATTAGCACTTCTACAGTGACTACTGCTGCTAATGTGACAACCACTACTTCTCCTACTACTACTATTACTACTATTGCCACGATAGCTACTAGTACTACTGTTGCTGCTACTACCCCAACTTCTAAAACTACTACTACTACTACTACTACTACAGCTACAACTGCTGCTATAGCAGTTATGGCTACTACTACTGCTGCTGCAACAACTGCTACTATAGCTACTACAACTACTATTTCCAATACTACTGCTGCTACTGCTACTGCTACTACTACTACTACAACTACTACCACAATTTTAGCTACTACTACTTTTACTACAACCACTACTACTATGACTACTACTATTACTACTGCTACGACTACAACAACTACTACTACAACAACAACAACAATAACAACAACTATTACTACCACTAATACTTCTACTACTACTTCTGCTACTATTGCTACAGCTGCTACAACTACTACCACTAATACTTTTTCTAACAATACTACTACTGCTACTACTTCTACTATGACTACTACTTCTACTACTAGTACTAATACTATTACTGCTACTATAACTACTACTACTACTACTACTACTACTACTACTACCACAAGAACTACTACAACTACTACTTCTCCTATTCCTACCGCTACTACTACTATTGCCTCGCTAAAACAACAACTACTGCTACTGCAACTACTACTACTTCCCCTACTACTACTAATACTGCTACTACTACTTGTATTTCTACTTCTACCAGTACAACTCTACTATTACTGCTACTGCAATAGCTACTACAGCTATTGTCACTACGATGGCCACCTCTCCTACTACTATTGCTACTACTACTACGATAGCTACTACTACTACTGCTACTATTGCTACTACTACTATTATTGCTACTACTACTACAATGGCTACTACTACTGCAACAAATATTACTACTACTACTACTACAACTACTAAAACTACTAATAGTGCTACTACTACTCTGACAACTACTAATATCACAACAACAACTACTACTACTACCACTACTGCTGCTGCAACTATTACTACTACTACTACAACTACTACTACTACTCCTGCTACTACTAATACTACTATGCTTCCCCTGCTTCTATCGCTACTGTTGCTACAGTTACTACTATGACTGCTACTACTACCACTACTACTACCACTACTACTACTGCTACCACTACTACTACTGCTACTGCTACTACTACTATTATAACTATTACTACTTCTACTTCTACTACTACTACTACTACCACTACTATCACTACTACTACTACAACAACTAATGTAACTACTACTCCTGTTGTGACTCTTACTATTGCTACTACTACTGCCCTTGCTACTATAACTACCATGCTACAACTACTACTGCTACTACTGCTACTACTACTACTGCAACTACTGCAACTACTACTCCTACCACTAATCCTACTACTACTACTACTATTGCCCTTGCTACTACAACTACCATCCTACTACTATTGCTACTATAGCTACTCCTACTACAACTAGAATGGCTCCTACTATTACTAGTACAACTACTACAACTGATACTACTACAAGTGCAACAAATTCTCCTACTGCTCCTACTACTGCTACTACTACTACTAATGCTACTACCATGACTACTACTACTAATGCTACCTCCACGACTACTACTACTACTAGTACTGCAGCTACTACTATTGCTATTGCTAATACTACCACTTACACTGCTACTACTTCAGCAACTACTATGGCTACTATGACTGCTGCTACTACTACAACTACTACTACTACCCCGACTACTACTACTATTTCTAACACTACTATGACTACAAATACTACTACTAGTACTACTACTATTTGTACTACTACTACTTCTCCTCCTACTACTACTACTTCTGCTACTACAACTTTTGCTCCAGCTACTACTACAACCACTTCTGCTGCTACTGTTGCTACTATAGCTACTGCTACTTCTGCTGCTATTGCTGCTACTACATCCACTACTTCTCCCACTACAACCTCTCAAACTTTTGTTTCTATTGCTACTACAAATAATAGTACAACTTCTATTATTGCTACTACTTATACTAGTTCCCCAACACCTACCACTTCAGCTCCTACTACTACTTCTACTACTCCTAATTCCATAACTATAACAACCGCTACTGCTACTCCCAACACTACTGCTACTACTGCTGCTACTACTAATTCTATTACTAAAGCTTCTGCTGCTACTGCTACTACTACTACTACTATTGCTCCTACTATTAGTACTACAACTACTACTCCTACTACTATTGCTAGTACTCATATTACTGCTACTATTACTACTGCTGCTGCTACTACTCTTACTACAACTACTACTACTGTGGCTACTACTGTAGCAATTACAACTACTACATATGCTACTACTTCTACTACTAGTATGGCTGCTACAACAATAACAACAACTACTATTACTACTACTGCTGCTGCTACTAGTACTACTTTTGCTACTACTACTACTGTACTACTACAACTACTACTACTACTGCTGATGCTACTACTACTACAACAACTTTAACAATTGATGCTACTACTGTGGCTACTACTGCTTCTCCCTGTATTTCTGGTACTACAAATACATCTCACACAACTATAACTAGTACTGCTGCTGCTGCAACTAGTACTACTACTACTCCAAATAAAACTACTTCTACTGCTGCTAGGACTACTATGACTATTATTATTATTAGTACTACAACTACTAGTACTACTACTAATACTACTACTATTGCTACTTTTGCTATGGCAACTACCACTAGTACTGCTGCAACTACGGCTACTACTGGTTTTGCTATGACTACTGCTACTACTACTACTATAAAAACTACTACTCAGCTTCTAATACTGCTATAGCTAATACTACTACTCCAACTACTATTACTACTACTACTGATGCAACCACTACTGTTGCTGCTACTACTACTACTGCTGCTGCTGCTACTACTACTGCTACTACTATCGCTGCTCCTACTATAACTACTATGCCACTGCAACATCTTCTACTGCTACAACTACTACTACTACCAACACTACTACTACTACTATGACTACAGCTACTACAATGAATGCTACAACTACTACTTCTACTACCCTAACAACCAAAACTACTATAACTACTATAATTGATGCCACTACGACTACTATTTGTACTACTACTATTACTACTATTGCTACTACAACTACTAAAACTACTACTACTACCACTACTACTACTACAATAACTACTATTAAAAATGCTACAGCAGCTACTGCTATTACTACTACTACTACTAATACAATAACAACTACTACTACTACTACGACTACTACTATTACTATGACTATTACTACTACTACGCGTACTACTCCTAATACTATTACTGCCGCTACTACTATTTCTACCACTACTACTCCCGCTACTACTGCTGCTGCTGGTACTACTACTACTACTACTTTTCCTACTACTACGACTACTACTGCTGCTGCTGCTGTTGCAATAACTACTGCTACTAGTACTACTATTACTACTACTACTGCAACTATTACTACTGCTACTACTGCCATTGCTATGATAACTATTGCTCCTACTACTAATACTACTACTTATACTACAACTATAGCAAGTGCTACTATTACTACTTCAGTTACTACTACTAGTACTTCTACAGCTATAACTACTACAACTACTACTATTATTTTTACTAATGATACTCCTACTACTATTGCCACCGCTACTACTGCTCCAACTGCTACTACAATTGGTACTCCTACTACTACTGCTAGAAATATTGCCCCAACTACTAGTGCTATTACTCTAGCTCTTACTACTACTACTACTACTGCTACTAATACTACTACAGCTTTTACTACAAGTACTACTACTACTACAACTTCTACAACTACTACTCCTACTGCTACTCCTACTACTACTACTACTACTGCCATTATTTCTAGTACTACCACCGCTACTACTACTGCTGCTACTCCAACTACTACCACCACCACTTCTTCTAGTAGTAGTACTAGCACCACTACTACTAGTACTAGTGCTGCTACTATTGCTACTACAACTACAACTACTACAACTACTACTTTTATTACTACTACAGTTGCTATGACTACTACATCTACTACTACTACTGCTACTACAACTACTATTGCTATTGCTACTATTACTACTTCTAGTACTACTACTACTACTACTACTACTACTACTACTACTACTACTACTACTACGACTACTACTACTACTACGACTACCACTACTACTACTACTACTACTACTACTACTGTTACTACTACTACTACTGCTGCTGCTACTGTTAATGCTACCGCTGCTACTACTACTACTACTACTACAACTACTACTACCACTACTACTGCTACTACTACTACTACTACTACTTCTTCTTCTTCTAATACTCCAACAACAACAACAACTACTGCTACAACTACTGCTTCTTCTTTTACCAGTAGTAGCCAATTGTTATAGTTGTCAAAGCCTTAGTAATAGGAGTAGCAGTAGTAGTAGTAGTAATTATAGAAGGAGTAGGGGTAGTAGTAGCAAGAACAATAGTTGTAGTAGAAATAATAGTAGTAGTAGAAGAAGAAGTAGTAGTAGTACTAGCAGTAGTAATAGAAGCTGTAGTTATAGTAGTTAGAGTAGTAGTAGCAGTAGAAGTTATAGTACTAGCAGTTATAGTAGTACTAGTTGTAGCCATAGTAGTAAAAGTAGTAGTAGCAGTAGCAGCAATAGTAGTCAAAGTAGTAGCAATAGTAGTAGTAGAAGTTGTAGTAGCAGGAGCAATATTAGGAGCAGTAGTAGCAGAAGTAATAGTAGTAGCGAAAGTAATAGTTATAATAGTCGTAGAAGTAGAGGTAGCAGTAGTAGTGGTAGAAGTAGTTATAGTAATAGCAACTAAGGTAACAGTAGTAGTAGTATAAGTAGTCACAGTAGTAGCAATCAGAGTAGTAGTGGTGGTAGTAGTAGAAGTAGTAGAAGGAGTTGTTGTAGCAGACATACTAATAGTAGTAGTAGTAATAATAATAGTTACAATAATAGTAGTGCTAGCAGTAGTAGTATTAGTAGCAGTAGAAGTAGCAGTAGCAGCAGAGTTGCAATAGTAGTAGTAGTAATTGCTGGAGTAGCAATAGTTATAGTAGTCAGAGTAGTAGCAGTAACAGTAGTCAAAGTAGTTGTAATAATAGTAGTAGCAATAGCAGAAGTAGCAGCAGCAAGAGCTGTAGTAGTAGTAGAAGTAGTATGAGTAGGAGGAGTAGTAGTAGCAATGGTAGCAGTAGTAACGGTAGCAGTAGATGTAGTTGTAGTAGTTATAGTATTAGTAGCAGCAGTATAGGTTGTAATAGTCATAGTAGTAGTAGTAGAAGTAGTAGTAGTAGTTGTTGTTGTTGTTGTTGTTGTAGCAATAGTAGCAGAGTTGTAGCAATAGTAGTCATTATAGTATTCATAGTAGTAATAGTAGCAACTGCAGTAGTAGTAGAAGTAGTAGTAGTTGTAGTAGTCGAATTAGTAGTAGTAGTAGTAGCAGAAGCAATTGTTGTAGTTGTAGTACTAGGTAATTGGAGTTGTGTAGGAGTAGTAGGAGTACTAGGTAATTGGAGTTGTGTAGGAGTAGAAGTAGTAGTAGGAGCAGTAGTAATAGTAGTAATAGTAGTAGTAGTAGGAGGAGGAGGAGCAGCAATAGTCGTAGCAGTAACTATAGTAGTAGTAATAGTAATAGTGGTCGTAGTGGTAGTTGTAGTAGTAGGCGTAGCAGTAGTAGTGGCAACAGCAGTAGTAGTTGTCGGCATTGTAGTGGAAGTAGTAGTAGTAGTAGTAATAGTAGTTATAGTAGTAGTAAGAGTGGTAATCAGAGTAATAGGTATTGTTAAAGTATTAGTAGCAATTGTTGTAGTAGTAGTCGCAGAAGTAGTGGTAATATTTGTAGTAGTAGCAGAAGTAGTACTAGTAGTAGTAGTAAGAGAAGTAGTAGGAGTAGTAGTTGCAACAGTAATAGTGGTAGTAGGACTAGTAGGAGCATGAGTAGTAGTAGGAGTAGTAGGATTGGCAGTAGTAGGAGTTGAAGTTGTAGTATTAGTAGTAGTAGTAGCACTAGTAGTAGTAGCATTAGTAGTCGTAGGAGTACTAGTAGTAGTTGTTGTACTAGTAGAGTAGTAGTAGTAGTCATAGTAGTAGCAACAGTAGTAGTAGGAGGAGTAGAAGTAGTAGTAGCAGTAGAGTTGGAGTAGGAGTAGTAGTAGTAGAAGTTGCAATAGTAGGAGGAGGAATAGGAGTAGTAGCAATAGTGGGAGTAATAGAACTAGTGGTTATAGTAGCATAAGCAGTTGCAGTTGTACGTGTAGTAGTAGTAGTAGTAGTAGTAGTCGTGGTGGTAGTAGTAGTAGTAGTAAAAGCTGTTGTTGGAGCAGCAATAGTAGTAGAAGAAGTATTTGTAGTAGTTGTAGTAGTACTACTAGTTGGAGTTGTAATTGTTGTCATAGGAGTAGACGTAGGAGGAGTAGTAGTAGTAGTAGGAGTAGCAGTAGCATTAGTACTTGCAGTTGTTGTAGTAGCAATAGTAGCAGTAGTAGGTGCAGTTGCTGTAGTAGCTGCTATAGCTGTTGTAGTAGATGAAGTAGTAGCACCAAGAATAGTAGTGGCAGTAGTAGTAGTAGCAGTCGCAGTAGCAAAAGTAGCTATAGTAACAATAGTAGTGGTAGTTGCTATAGTAGCAGCTATAGTAGTTGTAGTGGTAGGAGTAGTGAAATTGGTAGCAACAGTAGTAGTACTAGTAGTAGCGACAATAGTAGTACTAGTTGTAGTACTAGCAGTAGCAGCTGCAACATTAGTAGTAGTAGTTGTAGCAGCAATTGTATTAGAAGTAATAATAGTGGTAGTAGCAGCAGCAGCAATAGCAATAGTAGTAGTGGTAATCGCAGTAGTAGTAGGGGTAGTAGTAGCAGCAACAGCAACAATAGTGGTAGTTGTAGTAGCAGCAACAACACTATCGGAGTAGCAACTGTAGTAGTAGCAAAAGTAGAAGTTGTTATAGTAGTAGTAGTAGCAGTAGTAGTAGTTGTAGTTGTAGTAGTAGTAGCAGCAGTAGTAGTAGGAGAAAGAGGAGTCATAGTAGTAGTAGTAGTACTAGCAACAGTGGTAGCAACAGTAGTTGTCATAGTTGCAGTACCAGTGGTAATGGTAGTAGCAGCAGTCGTAGTTGTAGTAGAAATACTATTAGTAGTGGAAGCAACAGCAATGGTAGTAGAAGTAGTAGTAATATCAGTTGTAGAAGTAGTAGGATAAGTTGGAGGAGTAGTAGTAGTTGAAGCAACAACAGCAATAATACTACTACAAGTAGTAGTAGTAGTGGTGGTGGTAGTAGTAGTAGTAGAAGCAGCAGCAGTAGCAACAGTAGTAGTATCAGTGGTAGTAGTAGTTGTAGAATCAACAACATTAGTGGTAGAAGTAGCAGTAGAAGTAGAAGTA
>RXID01014959.1:0-28493 GCA_005019695.1 Trichopus zeylanicus subsp. travancoricus
TCGTTGCAGCATTAGAATAGTAGCAATGGTAGCAATAGCATCAGTGGCAGCAACAACATCAACATCATCGATAGCAATAGTAGTACTAGTAGAAGTAGAAGTAGTAGGTGTAGTTGAGTTAATAGAACTAATAGTAGTAGCATTAGGAGTAGTAGTAGTGGCAATAATAGTCTCATCATTAGAGTAGTAGCAGTGGTAGCAGTATCATCATTGGCAGCAGCAGTAGCAATAGTAGTACTAGTATAAGTAGAAGTAGTAGTAGTACTTGGGGTAAGAGTACTAATAGTAGTAGCAGCCGTAGTAGTAGTAATAGTAGTAGTAGCAGTAGTAGAGAAGTAGCAACTGTAGTAGTAGTAGTGGTAGTAGTAGTTGTAGTAGTAATAGCAATTATAGTTGAAGCTGCAACAATGGCAGCTACATCTGTAGTAGTAGCAGCAGTAGCAATAGTAGTAGTTGTAGTAGTAGTAGTAATAGAAATAGTTGTAGGAGTAGTAGTAGTAGTAGTCCAAGTGGTAGTAGTAGTAGTTATTATCGTAGTAGTAGTAGTGTGATAAGTAGTCGTAGTAGCGGTAGCAGTAACAGCAACAGCAGCAGTAGTAGTAGCAGTAGTGGCAGTAGTAGCAGTAGAAGTAGAAGTAGTAGTAGTTGCATCAGCAGTAGCAGTAGTAGAAGTAGTGGTAGTTGCAGTTGTAGTAGCAGTAGTAATAGAAGTTGTAGTTGCAATATTTGTAGGAGAAGAAGTAGTAGTAGTTATAGCCTTAATAATAGTTATAGTAGTTGTATTAGCAGTATAATAAGTAGTCGTAGTTGTGGTAGTAGTAGCAATATTAGCTATAGCAGCAGCAGTAGTACTAGAAGTAGTAGTACTAGTATCAGGAGTAGTAGTAGTAGAAATATTGGAACTAGTAGTAGTAGTAGTAGTAGTAGTAGTAGTTGTTATTTTGGTAGTAGTAGTAGAAGTAGTAGTAGCACTAGTAGTAGTAGGAGATGTACTAGTAGTAGGAGAAGTAGAAGTAGTTGTTATTGTAGGAAAAGTTACAGTTTTAGTGGCAGTAGTAGTAGCATTAGTAGTAATAGTAGTAGTAGAAGTAGAAGTAGTAGTAGTAATAGTAGTGGTGTTGTAGTAATAGTAGTAGTGGAAGAGTGGTAGTAGTAGTAGAAGTAGTAGTAGTAATAGTAGTAGTAGTAGTAGTGGTAGTAGTAGTAGAAGTAGTAGTAGTAATAGTAGTAATAGTAGTAGTCAGAGAAGTAGTAATAGTAGTAATAGTAGTACTCATAGAAGTAGTAATAGTAGTAATAGTAGCAGTCATAGTAGTAATAGTAGTAGAAGTAGCTGTAGCTGCTGTAGTTGAGGCTATACTAGTAGTGTAATAATAGTAGCAACTGCAATAGTAGCAGCAGTAGTAGTAGTAGTAGTAATAGTAAGAGTACTAGTTGTTGTAGCAGTTGTAGAGGTAGTAGCAGCATTCACTATAGTATTAGTCATAGTAGTAGCAGTAGCTATAGTAGCAATAGTAGGAACAATAGTAGTTCTGGTAGTTATAACTGTAGTAGTAGTAGCAATAGTAGTAGCAGTATTGGTTTTAGTGGAAGGAGTATCATAAGTAGCTGTAGTAGTAGCTGTTGCAGCAGTAGCAATAGTTGCAATAGTAGTGCTAATAGTAATAGCAGCAGTGGTAGCAATTATAGTTGTAATAGTAGTAGTATTTGCAGTAGTAGCAGTAGCAATAGTTGCAATAGTAGTGCTAGTAGTAATAGTAGTAGTGGTAGCAATTTTAGTTGTAATAGTAGTAGTGTTTGCAGTAGTAGCAGTAGTAGTACTAGTTATGGTCATAGTTGTAGCAATAGTCATAGTAGTAGCAAAACTAGTCAAAGTGGTTGCAGCAGTAGTAGTAGTAGCTGTAGCAATACCAATAGTAACAGCTGTTGCAATAGTAGATATAGCAGAAGTATTAGTATTTGTAGCAGTAGCAGTGGTAGTTGTGGCAGGTGCAGCAGTTGCAGTAGTAGCGGTAGTTGAAGTATAGTAGTTGTAATAGTAGAAGTAGTAGTAGTAGTAGAAGTAGTAGGAGTAGCAGCAGAAGAAGTAGCAATTGCAGTATTAGAATTAGTAGTGGTAGGAGTAGTAGCACTACAGTAGAAGTAGTAGTAGTAATAGAATTAGTACTAGATGTAGTAGTATTAGTAGTAGCAGTATCCGTAATAGAGGCAGCAGTAGTAGCCGTGTCAGTAGTAATATGATAAGTGGTAGTTCTAGCTGTAGAAGTAGTACAAGCAGCAATAGCAATAGTAGTAATAGAAGTAGTAGTATTAAGAGTAGTAGTAGTTGTTGTTGTTGTAGTAGTAGTAGTAGTAGTAATAGTATTAGTAGAAGAAGAAGAAGTAGTAGAAGTAGTAGTAGTAGAGGTTGTAGTGGTAGTAGCAATAGTTGTATCAGTAGTGGTTATAGCAGCTTTGTAGTAGCAGTAGTTATAGCAGCAACAGTAGTATTAGTAGTTGTAGTAGATGCAATAGTGGTAGTAGTAGCAATAGCAGTGGTAGTAGTAGCAGCCGTAGTAGTTGTAGTAGTAGTGGTAGTAGTAGTAGCAGTCGCAGTAGTAGAAGTATTACTAGCAGTAGCTAGTAGCAGCAGCAATAGTAGTAGTAGTAGTAGCCGAAGCAATAGTGGTAGTAGTTGTAGTAGTAGTATTTGTTAGTGGAAGTAATAGTCATAACAGTAGCAGTAGCAACAGAAGTAGTAGCAGAAGTAGCAACAGTAGCACTAGTAGCAGTCATTGTAATAGTAGTAGTAATAGTAGTAGCATTGGCAGTAGTATTGGCAGTAGTAGTAGCAGTAGTAGAAGAAGTAGTAGTTGTTGTAATAGTAGTAGTGGTATTTATAGTAGTAGTTGTTGTAATAGTAGTAGTGGTATTTATAGTAGTAGTAGTAGTAGTCGTAGCAGCAGTAGTAATAGTAGTAGTAATTGTAACGGTAGTTGTAGTAGTAGTATTAGTAGTAGTAGTAGTAGTAGTAGTATTAGTAGTATTAGTAGTAGTAGCAGTAGTTGCACTAGTAGTAATAGTACTAGTGGTAGTTGTAGCACAAGTTGTTTTAGCTATAGTAGAAGTAGCAGCAGCACTCGTAGCCGTAGTATTAGTCACAGCAGTAGTCGTAGGAGTATTAGTATCTATAATAGTAGCAGCAGTTGTAGTAGTAACAGTAGTAGCACCCGCATCAGCATCTATAGTAGTAGCAGTAGCTGTTGTAGTAGTAGTACTAGTAGAAGTAGTAGTAGTCGTTATAGTAGTAGTAATAGTAGCAATAGTAATCGTAGTAGTAGTGGTGGTAATAGTAGTAGGACTAGTTGCAGTAGTAGCAGCCACAGTAGTAGTAGTAGTAAATTAGCAGCAATAGTAGAAGAAAGAGTACTAGTTGGAGTAGTAGTAGCAGTAGTAGCAGTAGTACTGGTAGCAATGATAGTAGTAGTTGTTGTGGTGGTGGTGGTGGGAGTGCCAGTAGCAGCAGTTGCAGTTGAAGCGGCAGTAGTAGTAGAAGTTGTAGTAGTAGTAATAGTAGTAGTAACCATTGTGGTAGTAGCAGTACCCATTGTGGTAGTAGCAGTAGTTGTAGTAGCTGTAGTACTAGTAGTAGTGATAGTAGCAGCAGCAGAAGTAGTATATTAGTCGTAGAAGTAGTAGTAGTAGTATTAGAAGTAGCTGAAGTAGTGGTAATATGAGATGTAGTAATATTTGTTGTAGTAGTATTAGTTGCAGTTGTAGTTGTAGTCTTTGCAGTAGTAGTAGTAATACGAAAAGTAGCAATTGTTGCAGTAGTAGCTATAAGACTAGTATTAGAACTAGCAGTAGTAGGAATTGTGGTAGTTATTGTAGAAGTGGTAGTAGCAGTGGTAGTAGTCATAGTAGTAGTAGTACCTGTAGTAGTAGTAACAGCCGCAGTAGTCGTAGTAGTAGTAGAAGTAGTGGTAGTTGTAGTAGCAATAGAAGTTGCAGTAGCCATAGTAGTTGTAGCAGTAGTAGGAATAGTAGTAGTTGTTGTAGAAGTTGTAGTAGTCATAGTAATAGTAGTAGTAGCAAACGTAGTAGTAGCAGCAGCAGGAACAGAAGTAATAGTAGAAGTAGTAGTAGTAGTTGCAATAGAAGTAGTAGTAGCTATATTAGTAGTTGCACTTGTAGTAGTAGTAGTAGTAGTACTTGTAGTAGTGGTTGTGGCTGTAGTAGTAGCAGTAACAGTTATAGTAGTAGTAGCAGTAGTAGCAATTGTAGTAGTAGTAGTAGTAGTAGAAGTAGTAGTAGTAGTAGTAGTATTAGTAACATTAGCATTAGTTGTAGCAGTAGTAGTAGTAGTTGTTGTTGTTGATGTAGGAGAAGTAGTAGTAGTAGTAGTAGTAGTTATCATTGTTGTTGGAGATGTAGTAGAAATAGTTGTAGTAGTTGTACTAGTATTTGTTGTCATTGTAGTAGTGGTAGTTGTATCAGTTGTGGTAATAGTAGTGGTTGTGGTTGTAGTCGTAGTAGTAGCAGCAGTAGTAGTAGTAATAATAGTAGTAGAAGTAGTTGTTGTAGTAGTAGCAGTCATAGTAGCAGCAGCAACAGCAGCAATAGTTGTTAAAGTAGTGGTAGCAATAGTAGAGGTAGAAACCGTAGTTGTAGTAGTATTAGTAGTAGCAGTTATAGTAGCAGTAGCAATTGTAGTAGTAGTAGTTGTAAGAGTTGTAGAAGAAGTAGTAGTTATTGTAGTTGCAATAGTAGTAGTAGTAGTACTAGAAAAACTAGTAGTAGGAGGAGAAGCAATAGCTGTACTAGTATTAGTTGGAGCAACAAAAGCCATAGTAGAAATTGTAGTAGCTGTAGTAATAGTACTAGGAGAAGTAGTAGTAGTAACAGTATTAGTAGTAGTTGTGTTAATTGTAGTTGCAGTTGTTGTAGTAGCAATCAAAGTAGTTGGAGCAGCAATAGTAGTAGTAGCTATTGTAGCAACAGTAGTTGTAGGAGTAGCAGCTGCAATAGTACTAGTAGGTGTAGTTGTAGAAGTAGCAGTTGCAGTAGTTATAGGTGTAGTAGCAGCAGTATTAGTAATAGTATTAGTAGCAATAGTAGTTAGAGTAGTAGTATTAGAAGCCATAGTAGCAATAGTAGTAGTAGTATTTGTAGTTGTAGTAGTGGCCGTTGCAGCAGTTGCATCAGTTGTTGTAGTAGCTGGAGGAGGAGTAGTAGTAGTAGCTGTAGCAGCCATAGTAGCAGTGAGAGTAGTAGTAGCGATAATAGCTGAAGTAGCAGTGGTAGTATTAGCAATAGTAGTTATAGTATTAGAAGTAGTACTTGCCATCGTAGTAGTAGTAGTAGCAGTAGTCGAAGTAGTGGTAGCTATAGTAGTTGTTGTATTAGGAGTAGTTGTAGTTGTAGTAGAAGAAGAAGTAGTTGTCGTAGTAGTAAGAGTTGTATTAGTAGCAGTAGTAGTTGTAGTAGTAGTAGCAATAGTAGTTGTGGCAGTAGCAATAGAAGTAGTGGTAGTAGGGGCAAGAGTAGTAGTTGTGACTATAACAGTAGTAGCAATAGTATTCGTTGCAATAATAGTACCGGTTGTAGTAGTAGTAATAGAAGTAGTAGTAGTTGCAGTAGTAGAAGTAGCAGTAGTAGTTGTAGTAGTAGCAGCAATAGTAGTAGTACCTGTAGTGGTAGCAGCAGTAGCAGTAGTACTAGTTGTAGTAGTAGCAGTAGTGTTAGCTGTAGAAGTAGTAGTTGTTGAAGCAGTGGTAATATGAGAAGTAGTGTTAATTGCTGTAGTAGTAGTAGCTTTAGTAGCAGTTGTAGTAGTAGTAGAAGTATTAGTAGTAATAGTTATTATAACAAAAGTAGTAGTAGTAGCAATTGTAGTCCTAGTTGTATTCTTAGCAGTAGTAGTGGCAGTATAAAAATTAGTAGTTATAGCAATAGTATTTGTATGAGTGGTTGTAGTGGTAGTAATAGTAGCAGCAGTAGTAGTAAAAGTAGTAGTCATAGCAGTAGAAGTAGTCATTGCAATATTAGTAGAAGTGGTAATAGAAGTAGTAGTAAGAGAAGTAGTAGTCATAGTAGTAAAAGTAGTAGCAGTAGCAGTAGTACTGGTAGTTGTAGGAGTTGTTGTAGCAATAGTGATTGTAGTAGTTGTTGTAGTATAAGTGGTTGCAGTAGCAGTGGTAGAAGTAGTGGCAAAAGTAGTAGCAGTAGTTGTCGTAGTCGTAGGAGGTGGAGGAGGAGGAGGAGGAGTAGTAGGAGTAGTGATTCAAATAATTGTAGCTGTAGGAGCAATAGAAGTAGTAGTGTAATTAGTAGTATTAGCAGTAGTAGTTGTAGTAGCAGTACTAGTAGTAGAAGTATTAACAGTAGTAGTAGTAGTTGTTGTTGTTGTTGTAGTAGGAGTAGTAGTCAATTTAGTAGTAGTAGTAGTTGTTGTAGTAGTTTTAGTAATACTAGTAGCAGTAGTAGTAGTCGTGGTAGTAGTAGTAGTAGTAGTAGTTGTAGAAGCAGTAGTAGCCGTAGTAGTAGTAGTTGCAGAAGTAGTAGAAGTAGGGGAAGTAGTAGTAATAGCTGTGGCTGCAGAGGTTGAAGTAGCAATGGTACTCGTAGTAGAAGGAGAAGTAGTAATAGCTGTAGGAGCAGTAGTAGTAGCAAGCATGGGTAACAATAGTAGTAGTAGCCGTAGTAGCAATAGTAGCAGTAGTTGTAGGAGCAGCAACAACATTAATAGTAGTAGGAGTAGTATTAGTAGTGGTAGTAGTAGTAGCAGCACTAATAGTAGTAGCAGTAATAGTAGCAGTAGTAGTAGCCGTAGTAGTTGCTGCGATAGTAGTAGTAGTAGTCGTAGTAGTAGCAATAGCACTAGCAAGAGTAGTAGCGGTAGTAGTAGTACTAGTAGTAATAGTAGTAGCAGCTGCAGTAGTTGGAGTTGTTATAGTGGTGGTAATAGAAGTTGTAGTAGTAGTAATAGTAGTAGTAGTAGTAGTAGTAGCAGCTGCAGCAGCAACAGTAGTAGTAGTAGTTATAGTAGAAGTAGTATTGGTAGTAGGAATAGGAGGAGTAATAGTAGTAGTAGAAACAATATTATTAGTAGTTGTAGCAGTAGTAGTAGTTTCAACAGCAACACTTGTAGTGGTAGTAGTAGTAGTTGATGTAGTAGTTGCAGTTATTATAGTGGTAGTATTAAGAAAAATTATAGTTGGAATAGTAGAGGAGTATGAGTTTGAGTAGGAGTAGTAGTAATTTTAGTAGTACTAGCTGTGGTGGTAGTAGCGACAGTAATAGTCATACTAGCAGTTGGAGGAGGAGGAGGAGTAGTAGTACTAGATGTTGTAGTTGTAGAAGTAGTAGTAGTAGAGAGAGTAGTGAGAGAAGTAGTCGCCGGCATAGTGGTAGAAATAGTAGTAGGAGTAGAAGTCATTGTAGTAGGAGTAGTAGTATTAGTAGAATGAGTAGTTGTAGTAGCGTTAGTAGTAGTAGTAGAAGTAGTAGAAGTAGTGGTAGTAGTAGCAATAGGAGTAGTAGTATTAGTAGTAGTAGCAGTACTAGTTGTAGTAGTAGAAGTAGTAGCAGCAGTAGTAGTAGTAGAAGTAGTAGTTGTAGTAGTAGCAGTAATAGTAGTTGCAGTAGTCACAATGGTAGTAGTAGTAGTAGCAATCATCATAGTAATAGTGGTAGTAGTTGCAGTAGTGGTGGTAGAATTAATAGTAGTAATAGTAGGATTATTATTAGTAGTACTAGTAGTAGTAGGAGCAGTGGGAGTAGTAGTAGTAGTAGTATAAGTAGTTGCAGTAGTGGAAATAGTAGTAGTAGTAGAAGTATTAGTGCTAGTAAAAGTAGTAGTAGTTGTAGTATAAATTCAAGCAGTAGTGTTAGTAGTGGTAGAAGTAGAAGTAGTAGTAGCTGCATTAGTAGTAGTAGCAGATGGAGTAGGAGGAGTAGTATTAGTAGTAGCAGCAGGAGTACTAGTAGTAGCACTACTACTAGTAGTAGAAGTAGTAGTAGTAGTAGTAGTAGTGCTAGCAGTTGTTGAAGTAGTAGTCGTAGTAGTAGTAGCCGCAGTGGTAAGAGTTGTAATTGTAGTTGTGGTAGTAGCAATAGTAGTAGTAGTAGTAGATCCAGTATTAGTAGCAAAATTAGTAGTAGTAGTTCTTGTAGTAGCAGCAGCTGTAGTAGCAATTGTAGTAGCAGCTATAGAAATAGTAATAGTAGTAACAGCAGTAGTAACAGTAGCTGTAGCAATAGTAGTAGTAGTAGTAACAACAACAGTAATAGTAGTTGCAGTAGTAGTAATAATAGTGCTAGTATTAGTTGTTCTAATGGAAGTACTAGATGTAGTAGTAGCAGCAGCAGCAATTGTTGTAGTAGTAGTAGTAACAGAAGTAGTTGTAGTGGCAATTGTACTAGTAGTGGTGGCAGTAGTAGAAGTTGTTGTAGTAGTAGTAATAGTAGGAGGAGTTGCAGTGGAAGCAGTAGTATGAGTAGGTGTAGGAATTGTAGTGGTTGTAGTAGTGGTAATAGAAGTTGGAGTTGCAGCAGCAGCATCTTTAGTCGTAGTAGTAGTTGTTGTTGTATTCATAGTAGTAGTAGTATTTATAGTAGTAGTAATAGTAGCAGTAGTTGATAGACTAGTAGCAGTAGCAATTGTACTTGAAGTTGAAGTAGAAGTAGTAGTAGTAGTAGTAGTAGTAGTAGTAGTAGTAGTAGTAGTAGTAGTAGTTATTGTAGTAGTAGTTGTACTAGTAGTAATAGTTGTATCTATTGTGTAGTAATAGTAGCAATAGCAGTAGTAGTAGAAGTAGTAGTAGTAGTAGTAGTATTAGTAGTAGTTGCAGGACTAGTAATAGAGGTAGTAGCAATAGTAGTATGCGCAGTAGCAGCTGAAGTAGTAGTAGTAGTATTAGTACTAGCACTAGCAGTACTAGTAGTAGGAGTAGTAGTGGTAGGAGTGTTTGGAGTGGTAGTATTAGTACAAGTAGTAGTAGTAGTAGTAGGAATGGTTATATTAGTAGCGGTAGTAGAAGTAGTCATGGTAGTAGTTGTTGTTGTTCTTATTGTAATAATTGAAGTCACAACAACAGTATTAGTAGTAGGAGGAGGAGGAGTTGTAGTCGTGGAAGTTGTAGGAGTGTTAGGACTAGTAGGTAGTCGCAGAAGTTCTGGGAGGGTTAGGAGTAGTAGTAGCGGTAGGAGTAAAAGTAGTAGTAGTAGAAGGAGTAGGCGTGTTAGTATTAGTAGTACTAGTAGTAGAAGTTGTAGTAGTGTTAGGGCGAGAAGTAGTAGTGGTGGTAGTAATAGTAGTAGTAATAGTAGTAGCAGTAATAGTAGCAGAAGTAGTAGTAGTTGTAGTAGTGATAGTAGTAGTATTAGTAGTAGTAGTAGTAGTAGTAGGAGTAGCAGCAATTGTAGTAGTAGTAGTCGTAGTAGTTATAGTAGTAGTAGCAATAGCAGTAGTCTTAATAGTAGTAGTAGTAGTAGTAGCTGTAGTAGTAGTTCTTGTTGTTGTAGCAGTAGCAGCAGCAGCAGTAGTACTACTAATAGTAGTAGCTAAAGTAGTAGTAGCCGTAGTAGCAGTAGTAGTAGTAGTAGTAGTAATAGTAGTCATTGCCATAGTTGTTATTGTGGTAGAAATAATAGTAGTAGTAGAAGTAGTAGTCGAAGTAGTTGTTGCTGTATGAGAAGTAATAGTAGCAGAAGTAGCAGCAACAAAAACAACAAAAGTAGTACTAGTTGTAGTTGTAGTAGTAGTAATACAAGTTGTAGCAATAGTCATAGTGGCAGCAGTAGTATTAGTAGTAGTGGCTGTAGTAGTAGTAGTAGTAGCAGCAGCAGCAGTAGTATCAGTAGTAGTAGTTGGACTAGTCGTAGTAGTAGTAGCAGAAGTAGCAGTTGTACCAGTAGTAGCGGTAGCATCAGTAGTATTAGTAGTAGTAGCATCAGTAGGAGTAGTAGCTAAAATTGCAGTAGTAGCATTAGTAGTAGTAGGAGTAATGGAAATAGTAGCAGAAGGAGGAGTAGTAGTATTAGTAGTAGTGGTAGGAGTAGTAGTCGTAGCAATAGTAGAAGTGGTAGTAGTTGTAAAAGCTGAAGTAGTAGTACTAGTTGTAGTGGCACCAATAGTACTAGTAGTAGTCTTAGTAGTTCTAGTAGCAGTAGTAGTAGGAGGAGAAGTAGTAGTAGTAGAAGTAGAAGCAGTAGTAGCTGTTGTGCTAGTAGTAGTTGTAGTTGCAGGAGTAGTAGTAGTAGTAGTAGAAGCAGGAGTAGTAGTAGTAGTGGCACCAAAAGTAGTAGTGGTAATGGTTCCTGTAGTTGCTGTTGAATCAGCAATAGTAGTAGAAGTAGCAGCAGTAGCAGTAGTAGTAGAAGTAACAACAGTGAAAGTAGAAGTAGTAGAAGTTGTAGTGACAATGGTAGTAGTCGCAGAAGTCACTGTAGTAGTACCAGATGTAGTAGTGGGAGGAGAAGTAGTAATAAGAGGAGTAGCAGTACTAGTAGTATTGGTAACAGTAGCAGCATTAGTAGCTGCAATGGCAGTACTAGTTATTTTTGTAGCAGAAGCAGTAGTAGCAGTAGTGGCGATAGTGGTAGTTGTTATTATAGTAGTAACAGCAGTAGCAGTAGTAGTAGCAGCAAGAGTTGTAGTATTATTAGTAGTAGTGGTGGACGTAGGGGTAGTAGCTATGGCAGTGGTAGTAGTAGTAGTAGCAGTAGTAGTAGCAGTTGCAGTATTAGCCATAGTCGCAGTTGTAGTAGTAGTACTAGTAATAGTGGCGTTAGTAGTTGTAGTAGTAGTCGAAGTAGTATTTGTAGCCCTAGTTGGAGTTGCAGTAGTAGTAGTCGTATTGGTAGTAGCAGTAGCAGTAGTAGTTGTAGTAGTAGTAGAATTATTAGTAATAGTAGAATTAATAGTAGTTGTAATACTTATAATAGTAGTAGTAGTAGTAGAAGTAGTTATAATCGGAGAAGTAGAAGTTGAAGCAGTAGCTATCACAGTAGCATTATTGTTAGCCGTAGTAGTAGTAGTAGTAGTAGTAGTAGTAGTAGTAGTAGTAGTAGTAGTAGTAGTAGTAGTAGGAGTAGCAGTGGTAGTAGTTATTATTGTTGTTGTTGTTGTTGTAGTAGTAGTAGTAGTACTAATAGTGGTAGTAATAGTAGAGGTAGTATATGTAGTAGTAGTATTAGTAGTAGAGATAGTGGCTAAAGTAGTAGTCGTAGTAGTACTAGTAGTCATAGTAGTCATTGCAATCATAGCAGCTGTAGAAGTAGCAGCCGTGGTAGTGGTAGTAGTAGTAGTAATAGCGATAGAGGTAGCCGCAGTAGAAGTAGAAGTAGTAGTAGTAGTAGTTATACTAGTGCTTGTAGTAGAAGTAGTAGCCAGAGTAGTATTAGTAGCAGGAGTAGGAGAAGTAGTGGTATAAGCTATAGTAGTAGTAGTACTAGCTATAGTAGAAGAAATAGCAGTAGTTGTAGTGGTTATAGCAACAATAGCAGTAGTTGTAGCAGTAGTAGCAGTGGTAGAAGAAATAATAGCCGTAGTAGTGGTAGTAGTAGTAGTAGTAGTAGTAGTAGTAGGAGTCGCAGTAGTTGTAGTAGTTGTAGTAAGAGTAGTAGTAGTATTAGTAATAGTAGTAGTAGTTGTTATTGTTGTAGCAGAAGTAATAACAGTAGTAGTGGTAGTAGTAGTAGCAGTAGTAGCAGTGGTAGTAGAAGTAGTAGTAGTTGTTGTTGTTGTTGTAATTGTAGCGGTCATAGCAGCCATAGTAGCAGTAGAATTAGTAGCAGTAGTAGTATTAGAAGTAGTTGTAGTAGTAGAAGTAGTAATAGCTACTGTGGTAGCCGCAGTATTAGTAGTAGTAGTGGTCAAAGTCGCAGTGGTTGTTGTAGTGGTTGTAGTAGTAGTAGGAGTAGTAGAAGTAGCTGTAGCACGAGTAGTAGTACGAGATATAGAAATAGTAGGAACTATAATCATAGTAGGAGTAGCAGTAGCCGCAGTAGTTGTAAAAGTAGTTCTAGTTGCAGTAGTAGTAGGAGTGGTTGTAGTTGTAGTAGTAGTTGGAGTAGTCGTAGCAGTAGCTGGTGCAGTAGTAGCAGTGATCGTAGCTATAGTAGTAGAAGTAATAGTAGGAGTAGCAATAGTAGATGGAGCTGTATTACTAGTAGTAGTAGCAGTAGCAGTCGTAGTAGTAGCAGTTGCAGCAGTAGCAGAAGTAATAGAGGTAGTAGCAGTTGTAATTGGAACAATAGTTGTAGTAGTAGGAGTAGCAATTGCTGTTATAGTAGGAGAAGTAGTAGTAGTAGCAGTAGTAGTAGCAGCATCACCAATAAAAATATTAGAAGTAGTAGCAGTAGTAGGAGGAGTAGAAGTAGTAATATTAGCAGTATGAGTAGAACAAATAGTAGCAGCATTAATAGGAGTAGGAACAGTCGTAGTAGTATTTGTAGTAGTAGTAGTAGTTCTAGTAGTTGTTGTAGTAGTAGGAGGAGGAGCAGTAGTAGTAGAAGCGTTAGTAGTAGTAGCCGCAGCAGTAGTAGAAGCAGTTGTAGTTGTTGTAGTAGTTGTTTTTGTAGTAGTTATAATACTAATAGCAATTGTAGTAGTAGTAGTAGGCGTAGAAGTAGGAGAAGTAGCAGTAGTAGTAGCAGTACCTGCAGTAGTAGTAGCAATAGTAGTAGTAGTTGTAGTTGTAGTAGTACTAAATGTAGTAGAAATGAAAAGAGTAGTAGTAGTAGCAGTAGTAGTAGAATTAGTAGTAGTCGTAGAAGTAGTAGTAGTTGTAGTAGTAGTAATATAAGTAGTAGTAGCAGGAGTGGTAGTAGTAGTAGCAATAGCCGCAATAGTAGCAAGGCCAGTAGTAGTGGTACTTGTAGTATTCGCTGTAGTAGTAATAGTAGTAGAAGTTGTAGTAGCGATGATAGCAGTAGTTGTGGCAGTAGCTGTAGTAGTAGTAGTAGCAGCAATCCAAGTTGCAGTTGTAGTAGTAGTTGGCGAAATAGTAGTCATAGCAGTAGCTGTAGTAATAGCAGCAATAGTAGTAGCAGTTGTTGTAGCTGTAGTAGTAGCAGTAGTAGTAGCAATAGTAGTAGCAGTAGTAGTAGTAGCAGTTGTTGTAGTAGCAGTAGTAGCAGTAGTAGTAGTTGTAGTAGGAGTACTTGTGGTAATAATAGCAGCAGTAGTAGGAGAAGTACTTATAGTAGTAGTAGTAGTAGTGGCAATCGTATTAGTTGTTATAGTAGTAGTACTAGTAGTACTGGTAGCAATAGCAGCGGAAGCAATAGCGGTGCCAGCAGTAGCAGTAGTAGTAGCAGTAGCATCAACAGTAGTGGAAGTAGTAGTAGTAGTAGTAGGAGAATTAGTAGTAATAGTAGTAGTCGCGATAGTCAAAGTAGCAGCAGTGGTGATTATAGTAGTACTTGGAGCAATACTAGTAGTAGGAGTACCAGTTGAGTGTGGTAGTAGATGCAGTAGCCGCAGCTATAGTAGCACTAGTCATAGTTGTAGTTGTAGCATTAGAAATAGAACTAGTGGTTGTAGTAGTAGAACTAGTTGTAGGAGTCGTAGAAATAGTAGTAATATAATTAGCAGCAGTAGTAGTAATAATAGGTGTTAAAGTAGTTATAGTAGTAGTAGCAATAGTAGTAGTTGCAATAGTTGTAGTAATAGTAGTAGTAGTATTAGCAGTAGCATCTCAGTAGTCATACCAATAATTGCAGCAGTAGCAGTAGTAGTAGTAGGAGTAGTAGAAGTAGTAGCAGAGGTAGTAGTACTAGTAGTAGAATTAGTGGTAGTAGTAGTAGTAGCAGTATTTGTAGTAGTAGTAATTTTAGCAGTAGTAGTAGTACATGTTGTATTAGTAGCAGTAGTAGCAGTAGTAGTAAAAGCTTTAGCAGTAATAAAAAAGTAATAGTAGTAGGGGAAGTAATAGTAGTTGTAGCAATAACACTAGTCAACGCATTAACAGTAGTATTGGTAGTTGTTGTTGTATTAGTAGCAGTAGTCATACTAGCAGTAGTAGTGGCAACAACAGTGGTAGTAGTAGCAGTGGTGGTAGTAGTAGGAGTAGTAGTGGCAGTAGCAATAGTAGCTATTGTATTGCTAGCAATAGTAGTAGCAGTGGTAGCAGTTGTAGTAGTAGAAGTAGTAGTAGTAGCAACAGTAGGAGCGGAAGTAGTAGTAATAGTAGGAGTAGGAGCGGAAGTAGTAGTAGTAGTAGTATTAGAAGTAGTTGTTGTTGAATCAACATTAGTAGTAGTTGTAGAATTAGTAGCAGTGAAAGTAACATAAGTAGTAGGAGTAGTAGTAGTATAAGTAGTAGTAGTTGTTGTAGTAATAGTAGTGATAGAAACAGTAGCACTGTAGCAGCAATAGTAGTAATAGTAGTAGGAGAAGTAGTTGAAGTAGAGCAGTACTGGCACTAGTTGAATTAGTGATGACAACATAATAGAAGTAGCAGTTGTAGCCGTAGTCGCAGTAGCAGTAGGTGTAGCAGTAGTAGAATCAGTAGTAGTAGTGCTAGGAGAAGTAGTTATAGTTGTTATTATAGGAGAAGTGAAAGTGGTAGTAGTAGTAGTTATAGTAGTAGTACTAGTAGCAGCAGAAGTTGTAAATGTAGTTGCAGTTGTAGTAGTAATAATAATAGCAGTAGTTTTAGCTGATGTAGTAGCAGTAGTAGCAGCAGTAGTTGTAGCAGCAGCAGCAATAGTAGTAGTAGTAGTAGTAGCAGCAGCAACAACAGTAGTAGTAGTATTAGCAGCAGTAGTTGTAGTAGTAGTAGTAGTTATAGTATTAGTAGTAGCAGTAGTAGTAGCAGCAGTAGTAGTAGCCATTGCAGATGCAATATTTGTAGTTGTGGTAGTAATAGTAGCAGCAGCAGCAGTAGTAGTAGAACTAGTAGCAGTCGAAGGAGTAGCAGTGTCGTAACAGTAGTAGCTGTAGCATTAGTTGATGTAGTAGGAGAAATAGTAGTACTATTAGTTGCAACAACAACAACAGCAGCATTGGTAGTAGTAGCAGTAGTAGCAACAATAACAATAGTAGTAGTAGTGGTCGTTGGACTAGTAGTAGTATTATTAGTAACCACAGTAGCAGTAGTTGTTGTTGTAGTACTAGTAGCAGTAGTGGCAGCAGTAATAGTAATAGTAGTAGTAGCAAGAGTAGTAGCAGTAGCACTAGTAGTAGCGGTAGCAGTAGCAGTAGTATTAGTAGTAGCTGTACTATCAATAGTAGTAGCAGCAGCAGTAGTAGAAGTAGGAGAAGAAGAAGTAGTAGTAGTAGTAGTAGTAATCGCAATTATAGTAGCAGTAGTAGGAGAAGTAGTCGGAGTAGTTGCATTAGTAGCAGCAGTAACAACAACAGCTGCAGCAGTAGTTGTAGTTGTAGTAGTATTAGCAGTGGTAGTGGAAATAATAGTAGTAATAGTGGCAGTAGTTGTAGTAATAGTTGTAGCAGCTACAGTTGCAGTAGTAGTAGTTGTAGTAGTAGCCATATTAGTAGTAGCTGCAGCAACAGCAGTAGAAGCAGTAGTACTAGCAAAAGTAGTATTAGTAGTAATATTAGGAGGAGTAGTAGCAGGAGTGGACGTAGCGATAGAAGTGGGAGTAGGACTAGTAGCAGTAGAAGTAGTTGCAGAAGCAGCAGCAATAGTAGCAGTAGTTGTAGCAACTACTATTTCTACTATTATTGCTACTACTACTACTACTATTGTTAGTACTGCTACTGCTACTACAACCACTACTACTAATGCTACTGCTGCTACTACTACTACAGCTACAACTACCACTACTGCTACTCCAACTACTACAGCTACAATGGCTACTATGGCTATTACTGCTACCACTACTACTACTTCTACTACTACTACTACCGCAATTACTATTACTTCTACTTGTATTAAAAATACTACTACTTCTACTACTACTTCTCCTTCGACTGCTAATTATTGTACTATTACTGCTCCTACTGCAACTTGCGCTACATCTACTACTACCACTTCTTTTAGTACTACTACTACAAGTACCACTACTAGTACAACTGCTAGTACTACTACTCGCACTAGTACTACTACAATTGTGACTACGGCTACTACTACTGCTGGTACAACTACTATTACTATTACTACTGCTACTATTACTAGTACGAATGCTATTGCTACTACTACTACGGCTACTACTGTTACGAATGCTACGACTGCAACTTCTGCTACTACTAATACTATTGATACTACTACTACAACTACTACAACTACTACAACTACTACTACTACGACTCTTATTACTACTACTCCGACAACTATGACTACTAATAGTACTACTACTACTCCAATAATTACTACTATTACTACCACTAATACTGCTCCAAGTGCAACTGCTACTACTACTACTACTGCTCATATTACTACTAATAATACTACTGCTACTGCTACTATCACCACTTCTACGACTATTGTTGCTACTAATATTGCTACTACTATTACTACTACTCCTACTAATACTGCAACTACTAATACTGCCACTACTACTCCTACTACTACTATTGTTGTTACTTCTACGTCTACCACTACTAATACTAATACAACTACTACCACTCCTACACCTACTACTACTATAACTACCACTACTAGTATTACTACTACTACTACTATACCAACCCCTAGTCGTTCTACTACTACTACTATAACTTGTACTACTACACCAACAATTACTACTATTATAACTACTACTATCACTTGGGCTACTACCACTATTGCTATCGTTGAGACTACTACTACTACTACTACTACTACTATTACAGCTGTAACCACTATTATTACTACTAATACTACTACTCCTATTATTATTATTATTACTACTACTACTACTATTACTGCTGTAACTATTATTAGCACTACTATTACTACTACCGTTGCGGCTACTACTACTACTGTTACTGCTACTAGAACGACTACTACTACTACTGTTGCTGCTACTATTACTGTTGCTACCACTCTTATTACAACTATTAATACTACTACTACTACTGCAATTAACACTACTACTACGACAACAACAACTACTGCTGCTACTACTACAATTACTTCTGTTACTACTGCTACTACTAACCGACTACTACTGCTACTACACCTACTACTGCTACTGCACCTACTACTGCTACTGCACCTCCTACTGCTCCTACTACTACTCCTTCTCGGACCCCTACTACTACTACGACTACTGCGACTACTATGACTACAAGTACTACTACTACTACGACGACTACTACTACTACTACTACTACTACTACTACGACTACTACTACAAGTACTACTACTACTAAAACTGTTGTAGATACTACAACAACTACTACTACTTCTACTACTGCTACTGCAACTGCTACAACTACTATTGCCATTATTGCTACTACTACCACTGCTGCTACTACCGCTAATACTACTACTACTGCTGTTGCTGCTGCTACAACAAAAACTAGTACTCCAACTACCACTAGTAGTACCACTATGACTATTGCTGCTACTACTACTACTACTCCTACTACTACTACTTCTCCTACACCTACTCCTACTACAACTTCTTCTACTACTACTATTGTTTCTACTACAACAATATCTACTGCTCGTACTCCTACCACTGCTCCTACTACTACTGCTACTACTCCTACTACTGCTACTACTGCTCCTGTTTCTGCCACTAATACTACTTCGCTTACTACTACTATTACTATTACTACTACTACAGCTTGAAATAAAACTACTCCTACTACAGCTTGAAATAAAACTACTCCTACTACTATTATTACAAATACTACTCCTCCTTCTACTATTACTACTACTACTACTAATGCTACAACTAGTGGTACTACTACTGCTACTGATTCTACAACTACTTCAACAACTACTTCTACTACTAGTAGCACTCCAATTACTACTACTACTACTACTACTGCTACTACTACTACTACTACTACTACTACTTCTACTACTACTACTATTCCTACTCCTACCCCTATTACTACTACTACCACAATTCCTACTACAACTACTACTGCTACTACTACTACTACTATAACTCCTACTTCTACCACTAGTCCTATTGATCCTACTACTATTACTAGTTGTAGTACTCCTACTACAAATACTACTATGTCTACCATTACGACTCCTCCTATTGCTACTACTACTATTGATGCTACTACTAATACTACTACTACTACAAATACTACTGCAGCTACTACTACAACTAACACCCTACCTACTACCACTACTATTACTACACTGCTACTAAATCTGCTACTACTAGTACTATTACTACTCCTACAAGTATTACTATTACTACTATTACTCCTCCTATTACTACTGCTACTACTACTACTACTATAACAACTAACGCTTCTATTGTTGCTGCTACTACTAGTTCCACTACTTCTACTATTGCTACTAATGCTACTACTATAATTGCTGCTACTACTGCTATCCCTACTACAACAACAACAACTACTACTACAACTTCTAGTACTACTACTACGGCAACAACAACTACAACTCCTACTACTACTATTCCCACTACCCCTACTTCTACTACTGCTACAACTAATTCTGCTACTATTAACACTACTCCTACTACGACTTCTACTGCTGTTACTGTTACTGCTGCTACTACTTCTATTGCTACTCCAACAACTACTCCAACTACTACTGCAACTAGTGCTGCAGCTACTACTACTATGCTGACTACTACTACTCCTACTCCAACAGCTGCTTCTGCTACAACAACTACTAGTACTACTACTACAACAACAACAACAACAACTACTACTACTACTACTACTACTAATACTACTACTACTACTAGTACTATTATTACTAGTACTACAACTACTACTACAACAATTATCACTACTACTACTACTACTACTACTACTACAACTGCTACTACTAATACTACTACTACTACTACTAATAACAATAATAATAATACTGTCGTTGCTACTATCGCTATTGCTACTATTATTACTACTACTTCTAGTATTACTACTACTACCGCAATTGCTGCTACTTCAGCAACTACTAGTACTACTACTATAACCACTGCTACTACTGCTACTGCTTCTACTACAACTATTACTGGCACTAGTACTACTACTACTATGACTACTACAACTACTACTTCTACTACTACAACTATTGCTAGTACTACAGCTACTACTACTACTCCTATTACTACAACTAGTGCTACAAATACAACAACTACTACAACTATTACTGAAAATACTACTCCCACAACTACTATTAGTACTACGACTACTACTGGTACTTCTATTACTGCTGCCGCTATTGCTACTACAACTACTTCTGCTTTTACCTCTTGTACTACTCGTACTACTTCTACTACTACTATTACTACTATTAATACTATTACTACTACCGCTACTACTACAACTACTACTGAGACTGTTGCTACTACTGCTATTGTTAATACTCCAACTCCTACTGCAAATACTACTAGTACTACTACTACCACTATGACCACAACTATTAGTACTACTACTACTAATACTACTGGTACTAGTACTACTACAACTACTATTGCTACTACTATACTTAATACTCCTACTACTACTGTTGCTACTGTTACAACACTACTACTACATCTACTACTACTAGCACAATTTCTACTCCTACAACTATTACTATAACTACTATAACAACTACTACTGCTACTACTACTACAAATCCTATTGCTACTACTACCACTTGTACTACTACTACAACTACTGCTATTAATGCTGCTGCTGTTGCTACTACTACAACTGCTACTACTACAACTATTTGTACCGCTGCTGCAGCTAAGGCTACGACTACTACTACTATTACTACTGCTGCTGCTCTTACCACAAATATTACTGCTACTACCACTACGACCACTACCGCGGCTACTACTACTACTACTACTACTATTACTCTTACTACTACTGCTGCAACTACAACTGCTGCTAGTCGTACTACTACTACTATTGCTATTACTACTACTACTACTACTACAACAACAACAACAACAACAATTATTTCTACTACTACTGTTACAAACCCAACAACTACTACTACTATTACAACAAATACTACTCCTACTTCTACTATCAAGACAGGTACTACTACTACTGGTACTACGACTACTACTGTCGCTACCACTACTACGAGTACTACTTTTACTTCTAGTACTACTTGTACTACTACTACCAATGCTACTACTACTACTACAATAGCAACAACAACAACTGCTACTGTTGTTGCTGCTAGTACTACTACAATTGCTACTACTACTACTACAACAACTACTACTCCTACTACAAATACTAGTACTACTACCACTTGGACTAGAACTAGTACTACTACTACTACTACTACTAGTGCAACTACTACCACTACCACTACTACCAAACTTAATACTCCTCCTGCTACTACTACTATTACTATACTACTACATCTACTACTACTAGTACCATTACTACCCCGACAACTAGCACTAGTACCACTTCAACTATTATTACTACTACTATACTAGGTCTGCCACTACTCCTTTTACGACTAATAGGACTATTACTACTACTATTATGATAACTACTGCTATTGCTGCTACTACTCATACTGCTACAACTACTACTAGTACTACTACTTCTACTGCTACCACCACCACTACTACTAGCACTACTACTATTGTTGTTATTGCTGCTACGACTACTCCTATTACTTCTCCTACTACTACTGTTGCTGCTACTGCTGCTACTACAACTACTGCAAGTATTACTACTACTACTACTACTAGGACTACTACTACTACTACTACTACTACTTCTACTACTACTACTACTACTACTACTACTACTTTTACAACTAATATTTCTACAACTCCTTGTATTACTACTACTACGACTACTACTACTACAACAACAAGAACCAGAAATATTTCTACCACTACTAGTAGTACTACTACTATTGCAGTTGCTTCTAGTACAACTGCTACTACTACTACTAGTAGGACTAGTACTACTACTACTAGAACTGCTACAGGTACTAGGACTCCTGCTACAACTTCTGCTACATCTGATACTGCTATAACAACAACAACTACTACTAATACTAGTACTACTGGTACTACTATTACTATTGCTACTACTACTACAACAACTACAACTACTTCTGCAGCTAATACTACCACAACTACTCCCACTACAACTAGTAGTACTACTACTACAACTCCCACAACTAATGTTGTTGTTGTTGCTACTGCTACCTCTACAACTCTTATTACTTCTACTAATACTACTACTGCTACTACTGCAACTACTACTAATACTACCACTACTCGTACTATTACACCTACTACTAGTACAACTACTACTGCCGCTGCTACTACTACAACTGCTACTACTACTACCACTACTAGTACAACCACAACAATAACAACAATTGCTACTACTACTACTACTAATACTAATACTACTACTACCGCATCAACTACTACTACTACTACTACTACTACGACTTCTACTCCTAGTACTCCTATTACAACCACTACTAATGCTACTATCCCTACTACTACTCCTACTCTACTATCTATACAAACTATACTCCTGCTGCTACTATTATAATCCGACACCACACTTACTACCTACTTCCTACTACGGATGTCTACTGCATAACTCCTTACCAACTACTACTACTGCTACTGCTACGACTGCTATTGCTACTTCAACAAGTACTACTACTACTACAACCACAAATACTACTACCACTATTACGACAACAACAACAACTACTACAACTACTAATGCTACTTGGGTATTGCTACAGCTGCTACTCCTACTAGTACTACTACCACTACCAATACTACAGCTACTACTTCTGTAACTTCTATTACTACTACAACTACGAACACTACTACTACAACTACTGCTATAGCAACTATTCATGCTACTAATACTACTATGACCACCACCACTACTACTACTAGAACTGTTGCTGCAGCTACTACCTCTTCCACTACTACTCCTACAAAAACAACTACTACTACATTTACACCACTATTGCTACTAATACTACAACTACTGCTGTTGCTGCTGCTACTACTACTACCACTACTACTACTACTACTACAACTACTCCTACTATTTTTACTTGACCACTACTACAACAACTACTATTTGTACCAATTCAACTCCTATAATTATTACTATTACTACTACCAATACTTCCACTACTAATATCACTACTGCTACAACTACTCCTTCTGCTACGACTACTACAACCACTACTACTACAAGTGCTGCTGCGACTGCTACTGCAACTACGATTACAGCTACTACTACTACTTCGATTGCTACTGCTTCTACAACTACTACTCTTTTTAGGGCTGCTACTACTTCTACCAGTACTACTAATACTCCTACTACAACCATTAGTACTTCTACTACTACTACTCCTCCTACAACTACAATTACAACTACTACTCCTGCTGCTAATATTACTACTACTACTACTACGACAACTCTTATTACGACTTCTACTGCTACAACTCCTACTTCTACTACTACAACTACTACTACTACTGCGGCAACTACTACAACTAGCAATAGTACAACAACTACGACTACTACTACTATTGCTACTACAACAACAATAACAACAACAACTACTACTATTACTACTGCGGCTATTACTGCAGCTACTACTCCTACTAATACGACTAGTACTACTAACACTACTAATACTGCTTCTACTACTACTACTACTACTACTACTACTACTACTACTACTACTACTACTACTACTACTACTACTACTACGACTTCTACTACTACTACTACTTCTTCTACTATTAATACTACTACTTTTACTACAACTACTATGACTATTACTACTACAACTACTGTGGCTACAACTATTCATGTTACTACTACTACAACTACAACCATTACTGTTGCTACTACTACTTTTACTACTACTACATCCACACTACTATTACTCCTACTACTACTGCTGCTGCTGCTATTAAAACTACTACTACTCCTCCTCCTACCGCTTCTGCTACTATGACTGCTACTACTACAACTACAACAACAGCTATTGCTAGAACTTTTGCTACAACAACAACAACTACTACTACTACTACTTCTACTACTACTACCACAACTTCTTCTACTACTACTGCTACTATTGATGCCACTACTACTACTACTACTAGCACCACCAGCACCACCACCACCACCATTACTACTATTACCACAACTACTGCAGTTATGACAATAAAAATTACTACTACACTACTATTCCTATTCGTTCTCCTACTACTACTACTGTTACTACTACTAATACTACTACTACTTCTAGTACTACTCCTAATCTAACTCCTACTCTGACTACTATTGGTATCACTACTTCTGCCACTACTACTACTATAATAACTTCTACTACTACTTCTACCACTACCACTACTACTACTAATACTACTACTGCTGCTACTGCTAATGCAACTACGATTATAGCTACTACTACTACTTCTGTTGCTACATCTTCCACTGCTACTACTTCTACTAGTACTACTACTACGACTACTACTATTATAAGTAGTTCGACTACTATGACTAATTCTAGTACTACTACACCAGCTACTACTTCTACTATGACTACTATTACTACTACTACTACTACTCTACTACTACTACTACTACTACTACGACTACAACTATTACTGCTGCTGCTGCTGTTGCTACTACAATTATTACTACTACAACTACTGTTACAAATCCAACAACTACTACTACTATTACAACAAATACTACTCCTACTACTACTATTACTACAACAACTACCACTACTGGTACTATGATTACTATTACTGCTACCGTTACTACAAGTATTACTTTTACTTCTAGTACTTCTTGTACTACTACTACCAATGCTACTAGCACTACTACAATAACAACAACAACTACTACTACAACAATTGCTATTGTTGTTGTTGCTGCTACTACTACTACTACAACAACTACTACTACTACAACTACTACTACTACCACCTGGACTAGAACTACTACTACTACTACTACTACTACTACTAGTGCTACTACCACCACTACAACTACTACTAAACTTAATACTCCTCCTACTACTACTATTACTATAGCACTATATCTACTACTATTAGTACTATTTCTACTCCGACAACTAGCACTCCTACTACTTCAACTGTTATTACTACTACGACTACAAATCCAATTGCTACTACTAGTACTACCACTACTCCTATTACTACTACTAGAACTATTACTACTACAATTATGATAACTAATACTTCTATTGCTGCTACAACTACTAGCACTACTACTACTACTAATACTACAGCTACTACTATTACTACTTCAACTGCTGTGTTACTATTGCTACTACTACTACTACAACTACAACAACAACAACAACAACAACTATAACTACTACTACTAGAACTACTACTCCTACAACTCCTACTACTACTACTACAACTAAGACAACAACAACAACAACAACAACAACAACTACTACTACTACTACTACTACTACTACTACACTTAATACTCCTCCTCCTACTATAGCTATTACAACACTACTACTACGTCAACTACTATTAGTACTATTACTACTCCGACAACTACAACTATTACTACTTCACCTACTATTACTACTACTAAAAATCCTATTGCTACTACTACTTCTACTACTACTCCTATTACTACTGCTAGAACTATTACTACTACTACTATAACAACTACTACTTTTGTTGTTGCTGCTACTACAACACTACAACTACTACTACTGCTACTACTACTACTACTACTACTACTACTACTATTACTGCTACAACTACTGCTACTGTAGCTACAACTGCTACTACTACTAATACCACTACTACTACTACAACAACTACTCCTCCTCGTACTACTACTACTACAACTACAACAACTACAACTCCTACTACTACTATTACCACAACTACTATTACTACTACTGCTACTACTACTACAACTACTACTCCTACTATGACCACTACTACAATTATTGCTACTACTGCTACAACTTCCATTGCTAGTCCAGGTACTACTCTAACTACTACTGTGAGTACTACTCCAACCACCACTCATAATACTATTGCTACTACCACTGCTACTACTACAACACCGACTACTAAGATTCCTACTCCTACACGTGCTCCTACTGCTACTACTACTACTACTACTACTACTACTACTACTACTACTATAACTACAATGACTACTACTACTAGTACTACAACAACTAATATTACAACTAATACTAGTACTACTACCCCTACTACTACTACTACATCTACTACTATTGCTACTACTACTAATGCTACAATTTCTACTACTACTACTACTACTACTACTACTACTACTACTACTATTATTACTATTACTATTACTACTAATACTATTACTAATACTACTACGACTGCTACTACTATTGTTACTACTATGACTACTACTACTATTACTACTAGTACTAATGCTACAACTACAACTACTACTATGCAACAACTACTACCACTACTACTACTACTACCACTACTACTACTACTACCACTACTACTACCTCTACTACTACTACTACTATTACGACTACTATGACTACCACTACTACTACAACTCCAACTATGACTACTAATACTACTAATATGACTGCTACTATTTCTGCAACTAAAACTACTATTAGTGCTATAGCTGCTCCTGCCACTGCCACTGCTATTGCTACTACTACTGCTGCTGCTCTTGCTACTAGTACTGGTTGTACAACTATGACTCCTACTCGTATGGCTACTACTTCTCCAACTGCTACTACTAGCACTTCTACTGCTGCTACTACTACTACTACTTCTACCTGGACTGTTGATTCTACTACTGTTACAACTTGTACAAATGCTATTACTGCAACTGCTACTGGTGCTGCTGCTACTACTACAACTTTGACTATTACTACTGCCAGTACTACAAGTACTGTTACGGCCACGACTACTCCTAATACTACTACTACTACTACTACTACTACTACTACTACTACTACTACTACCAAAACTACTACTGCTGATGCTATTGCTACTACTACTCATACTGCTACAACTACTACTAGTGCTACTACTTCTACTACCACCACCACTATTACTAGCACTACTACTACTATTGTTGTTGTTGCATCTACTACTACTACTGCTATAGCTACTGCAGCTATTACAACTATTGCGACTTCTACTAATACTACTACTACTACTACTACTTTTACAACTAGTATTTTTAGAACTCCTTAGACTGCTACTACTATGACTACTACTACTACAAAAAGAACAAGAAATATTTCTACCACTACTTGTAATACTACTACTATTGGAGTTGCTTCTAGTACAACTGCTACTACTACTGCTACTGCTTATACTACTATCCTACTAGGACTGCTGCTACAAATTCTGCTACTTCTGATACTGTTACAACAACAACTACTACTTCTAATACTAGTACTACTGGTACTACTATCACAATTACTACTACTACAACTACCATGACTACAATGACTTTCGCAGCTAATACTACCACAACTGCTGCCACTACAACAAGTAGTACTACTACTACAACTCCCACAACTACTGTTGTTGTTGTTGCTGCTACTACTACAACCCTAATTACTTCTACTAATACAACTACTACTACTACTACTGCAACTACTACTAATACTATCATTGCTCCTCGTACTACTACAACTATTACTAGCACAACTACTACTCTCGTTGCTGCTACTACAACTGCTACTACTACTACCACTACTAGCACAACCACAACAACAACAACAATTACTACTACTATTACTATGACTACTACTCCTAGTACTCCTATTACAACCACTACTAATGCTACTATTACTACTACTACTCCTACTTCTACTACTATTACAACTACTACTCCTGCTGCTACTATTACTAATACTACTACCACAACTACTACTACTCCTCCTACTATGACTGCGACTGCAATAACTCCTACGACTACTACTGCTACTACTACTACTTCTGTTGCTGCTACTACAACAACCACAACTACTACTACCGCTATTACAACAACAACAACAACAACTACTACTACTAATGCTACTGTGGCTATTGCTGCAGCTGCTACTCCTACTAATACTACTAGTACTACTACCACTACCAATACTACTACTACTACTTCTGCAACTAATACTACTACTACTACTACAACTACTGCTATCGCAACTATTCATGCTACTACTACTACTACGACCACTACTACTACTACTACTACTACTAGAACTGCTGCTGCAGCTACTACCATTTCTACTACTACTGCTACAACAACTACTACTATTACATCTACACCACTATTACTACTACTACTGCAACTACTGCTGCTGCTACTACTACTTCTACTACTGCTACAACAGCAACTACTACATCTACACTAGCACTACTACTACTATTACTTGACCACTACTACAACTACTACTATTACTACTAATTCTACTCCTAAAAGTGCTACTATTACTACTACCAATACTTCTACTACTAATACTACTACTGCTACAACTACTCCTTCTTCTACCACTACTACTCCCACTACAACTACTACTAGTGCTGCTGCGATTGCTACAGCAACTACGATTACAGCTACTACTACTACTTCGATTGCAACTGCTTCTACTACTACTCTTCTTAGGGCTGCTACTACTTCTACTAATACTACTAATACTCCTACTGCTACCATAAGTACTTCTACCACCACTACTACTGCTACTACTATAATTACAACTACTACTCCCGCTGCTACTATTACTACTACTACTACCCTTACTACGACTTCTACTACTACAACTCCTACTTCTACTACTACAACTACTGCTACTACTGTGGCTACTGCTACAACTAGCACTAGTATAACAACAACAACTACTACTATTACTACTGCAACAATAATAACAACAACTACTACTACTATTACTACTGCGGCTACTGCTGTAGCTACTACTCCTACTAATACTATTAGTACTATTAACACTAATAATAATACTACTACTACTACTATTACTACTGCTGCTACTATTACTAGTACTACTACTTTTACTACAACTACTAGGACCATTACTACTACAACTACTGCGATAACAACTATTCATGCTACTACTACTACTATGACCACTACTACTACTACTACTACTACAACCACTACTATTGCTACTACTACTTCTACTACTATTGCCACAACAACTACTACTACCACATCCACACTACTACTACTCCTACTACTACTGCTGTTGCTGCTACTACAACTAAAACTACTACTACTACTACTACTCCTACCGCTTCTGCTACTACGACTGCTACTACTACAACTACAACAACAACTACTGCTAGAACTTCTACTACTACTAGTACAATAATAACAACGAGAACTG
>RXID01014960.1:0-27774 GCA_005019695.1 Trichopus zeylanicus subsp. travancoricus
CTGTGTCGAGGATGGCATTGACTTCAAATGGCACTATACGGGGAATATCGAACTTCACCTTAATGTTGTAGAGCATATTCTTCGTCCGCCGGGGTGGTGTTGTCACCCTCATTTCAGCTGAGAGGAGCCGCTGAGTAGTGTCGACGAGAAGTACGTTAAGGTCATCGGTATCCGCTGGCTCATCCTCCTGCTGCTTTAGTGCTCCTTTTTCCCATTAGAGCTTTTGTATTTCCTTTTGCAAATCACTTCGCTCGAGCACCATGCGGTCAAGCTCCATGGTGGTATTTTCGAGCTCTTTGTGCTTCAGCCTCCAGTTTTCAGACTCACGTTGCCAGTGATGGCTTTCCTCTTGGGCAAGGAGGAGGCGTTGCTGAAGGGCCTCCTTCTCTTCACGGGCGAGAGTGAGCTGTTGTTGCAGCTGCCGCTTTTCCCTTTCACAAGTAGAAATGTAATTTTGTTGTTCAAGTAGTAAGTCATGGGGCTCATACCTTGGAAGGGATGTCTGGGCCACTGGAACTCTTTTGCTGAAGTAGTACCAGCTGCATCTGCCGCATACTGTCAGCTTACAGCTTGGGCAGTGCATACGGTAGCACTTTTGGGAGGGTGCCTGGCAGCAAGAGCATCTTTCGTAAGCGTCAGGCACATCTTGATGTAATTCCCAAGGGTGGCTACACTCGTACTGTTGTTGTGAAACTTTGACCATGGCGCGGTAGCCTCCTGTCGGGCCAATCCACCAGGTCCTGTCTTCTTCCCGAAACATGAAAATCTTTTCTTCCTGCAAGATTGCCGTGTCCTCCTTCCCTTCAGAAATGCTATAGATGGCATCGCTCGGGTCATCGCCTTCTTGAACGGACACAATTTCGCAATCGGCAGGAAGGTCAAGCTGCTCGAACATGGCGACGCGCTTGACATTCTGTCGCTCATTGGGGCATTCTCGGGCAAAATGCCCTTCTTCTCCGCAGAGAAAGCATCTACACCTCCTGTTGCGGATGAGGTGCTTCTTCTTCTCGATGCGGGCATGCGAAGGATGTGGCTTCCCTTTGTAGGTTGGCGACCGCCGAACGCCAACCTTTCGTTGGGGTCGCTGATAATACCCCGGGATTGGAATGTCGTGACAGAACGACAAATCCTTGAGGGCCCGGGTAAAGGCTGCCTCCTTGCATGCTTCTTCAAGGTACTTGTAAGTAAATAGGACTCGAGGATAAACTCCGATGGTGTTACCTGGGTGTTTGGCTTCAAATGCTGCTTTGATTTTCTTGCCAATAGAGCCAGGCATCTTTGACCAGAGTTTCTCTGAGAGCTCCGGGCCAGTGAATAACCGGCCAGTCCGAGATGCTACCTGCATATATTCATGAAGAAAAGGAATGATATCCCGCAAATTTTGGCAGGATAATTGTTCCAGATCCCTGTAGGCTTCTTCCTGCATGGTTGTTGAGCCTTGGTAGGGATCTTCCAGGGCGAATATGGTCCGAATATGTGAGAGGATGTTTTGCGTACCGTCAGCACCATCTGCATGATCTAGCAGGTGCTGGTATTCCATGGGGTAGGCCATCATCCACTGGATCCAGGCGAGCTTTTCAGACTCCCCAAGCAAGTTTTCAATAAATTCAGTCTTTGTTCGGGAATCTGTGAAACCCTGTAGAGCTACTGAATTTTTGGTGATGGACTCCCAGCGCATGAAGACATCGCTGAATTGCCCAATCTGGGGGGGCATAACAAAGATGGCCCCTGATTGCTGTTGGGCAGAAGGGAGGTTCCACCATTCTGAGGTATCCCTGGCTTTGAACCTCAGATTCTTGGGTTGGTGACCGCTGAAGATAGGTCCTTAGCTTGGACCGGGCTCAGTAGGTCTCGCCGCTGGGGGGTAGTTAACAGGGCCCATGGTTGACTCCACTGGGGGCCTGTATTCAGAGACAATGGAAGAGGAGCAAAGCCGCTCCGTTGGCTTTGCTCGCTGAGGTGGTGCTGGTGGTGCCCGCTGGGGATACTCCATACCCCAGTCTTCTTCTTCTAAAGTGGCAACGAGTTCTGTGTCTCCATCTATATTTCCCAAACAAGTATAATATTGCAAATATTCACAATACTCATCTGGGTCATGTTCAGCATCCGAGTTGCCTTCTTGGTTGGTCAGACGCCACGTGGCTAGAAGGTGGGTGTTGTCACCAGTCCCTTCCTACAGAGATTCCATGGACCGGAGTACAGAGGCCCCTGGGCGTGTATCTCCTGCATGGGTTCCGCAAGTTGGACTCTGGCTTTCCCGTCCTTTAGGTCGCCACGTAAGATGCCTGTTTACTGACTGTCGTTGGGCAAAGCGGCGTCGCCACTTCTTAGCTGGCATCACCTTTCGAGGAGCCGGGTGCTGAGGCTGCTTGCACCCTGTTATGATGGCAGGCTGTTGTTCTGGTAGGTCATCATCCAGATCGTCACATCCCATTGGTGTGGTAGGAAAGGGCGTGAAGAAGGACGGAGGAGCAGAATACCTGACATAATAGTCATATTTTCCGCTGGGTTCACCCAGGGTGTCCCAAACTTCCTCCGCCGTCTCATCTGGAGCCTCTTCTTGAGTGAGGATGGCAACAACTTCATCCTCTGTGGTGTCAGGAAGAGAGGCATGATGGTTGAAGCTGAGTGAGATCCACCCATCCAAGAGTGTCGTACTGGTCACCTCGGTGGGTGTTAGGACAGGCAGGATTTGAGGGGGCTTCAGGAGCCAGTTTATCCCACACAGCTGTGCCGTCGAGTACCGCCTTCCAGGGAGGGCATGAACACCGTGACTTGCTAGATAGTCAGTGACTCCTGAGACTTCATATGCAAAGGCCATGTTTGGTGTGTTCGACAGCCTTCCGATCAGTCCTCGAGTAACGAGTAAGTTGGCCTCACCATGGTGCCATGTATCATAGCCCCGAGTTAGAATGGAGATTTGAACATTCCTGCAAAAATCTCCAATAGTCATCATAATATCGGGGATAATGTAAACTAATTGGCTCCCCTGCGTGAGGTCAACTTCCATGGTGGCAATTAGTGATTTATCACCCTGCCACCGATTGTCTCGGAACACGACAAGCGCCAGGGTTCCTTCTTCGTGTCGATGGAGCACCTGCAGGCGTACCTGCATAACACCAATGTGTATGAACTTCATACCGCTCTTTCTGAGCTGTTGGTAACTGTCATCTTGGATGAAGTTCCGGTCCACCTGTGCGTCGCCGACGCAACTGATGGACTCCTCCGAGCGGTGGAGGTATACTCGGTGGTGCTCATCATCTGTTCTGGAATGATAAAGGACTTCGGCAGGAGCTATAGCCGCGCGTTTTCGCATGGATTGGCACAATTTCTCCTGCGGGTCCAGTTGCTGCTCTAAGACGTGTTGAGGGGCAGGTTGCCCCGTCAAGCGACGGACGATCCGCCGTGTTGCTTGTTGTGCAGTGTAGAGTCGTCGCGGATTTCGCCTATACCCCCGAATTTGGTCTTCGACCAGGGGCTGGGGCGCTTTTTCCAACACGACTACTGCTGCCATTTAGCTTTGCTTGTTCCTCCTGCAAAATCAGCAAGGGGTCTTTAAAAATAAGGAGTCTCCCGCGTGGTTCGGGAGGCCTGGTTTTAGGATGGAGGGACAGATTCTCTAGCTGTTTGAGTAGAGTTTCTGGGAGAATTGGACTGTCACTCTTTGTTTTCTGCTTTCTGAGGAGTTGGATATCGGCTTGGATATCCCGTAGGGCTTCGGCAATTTGAACTAGAAGCTGGATTTGGGTATTATTTTGCTTTAGAAGGGCTATATTTTGAGCTGAAACACTCGTATAATCACTGGGTTTGATGAATCCAACTGCTGGGTGTTCTATGGGTTCAACGGCTTGTAAGGCTTCTTGGTATGAGGAGGGTATTTTGGCTGGAAGGAACGTGTTCATTCACCGGGAGGTGTATAACAATTGATGAAGGTCTAGGTACTCTGGGTTCAGGGTGTGAGGTATATATCCTACCTTATCAAACAAGAGACGAGCACTCCGAGAACTTCAGACGCTCACCCTAGTATCTGTCATGCTCATCCGACTGGCAGCTACTGCCTCTTGCAGCTTTACGCGCACTGCGGCCTTTTGCAATTCAGACACCGTGATCGGCGTAAGAAATTCCTGAGTCTCCTTCTCACCAAGGCCACGAATACCTACTTCTCTCCCAATATCGACCTTGCGGTGGACTTAGTAGGTCCAGCCTCTGTGCCACCCGAGGGGTCAATCCAGGATTTTTCGGCATGCTATGGTCTGGTTATCAACGGCCATAAGGTCAGAAACCATCACACACATCCCCGATGAGTACCTAGAAAGGGGTTTCTACTCAGCCATGGAAGGTGTTAAGCCAGGTAAGGAACTAGGCTCTGATACCAGATTGTGAAAGAGAGCAACTAAGCTCTGATACGATTGTGAAAGAGAGCAACTAAGCTCTGATACCAGATTGTGAAAGAGTTGCGGAAGTGTGAAGGTAGAAGAAAGGATGAACTCGAAACCCAGAAGAGAGAATTCTTCGGTGATTCTTCTATATTCAGTTCTATGATATGCTTCCCATTTTATAGGGAAGCCTTACACCCAGCAGATGCGATAAGATCGCATCTGCTTTTACAAAAGCAGCTTTCCTAAAGCTACTTTATAAAAGCTAAAGCTACTTTAAAAGCAGCTTTCCTAAAGCTATTTTACAAAAGTCTAAAGTTACTTTACAAAAGTCTCTTTTATAAAGTGGCTTTTTAAAAGCTACTTTATAAAAGTAACTTTACTTTACACCTCTGGACACGGCTTCCTCTGGACGGGGCCGGGCTGGCTATTCTTTGGACTGACTGGTCCAAGCAAACCTTGGAGCTTTTGGGCTGGATTGTTGGGCTGAATGCTATCACTTCCTCCTTGCGCAAGCATTCTGCTGTGCTCAGAACATGAAGGCGGGCAGTCGTGGGGCTGCGTCAGTTGTGAGTTTGACTGCTGTTTCAAGCTGGACATTAATCTCAGTCACAACAGGATGCCACTGGGCCCAGAAGTTGCTCGTGGTCTTTTTCCCTGCGCGCTTTGTGGCTTCGGACAGCTTCAGGGCGTGGAGGTCCCGGAACTGTCGAACAGCTCTAAGTGCTTCCTGGGAACTTTGTCGTTCCAGCTGTTGAAGCCGCCGCCTGATGGCGTCGTTGGTATCGAGGGACATGGGAAGGCTCTGTAGGAGCTGTATCTGTGATTCATATTGTAGCACAAGTCTTGGGCTCCCGCCAAGTGCTCCTCCTTTGCCCTCTGAGAGGGTGTCTGGTGTGCCTCCTGTAACCGGGTTGCTACGAGGCTGAGTCCTTCCAGAGTTCCGGGTGCAGGCCATCCCGTGAAGGCGAGCCAATGTACGCGGGAAGGCTTTTTGTTGGCCGACTTGTTGGTGAGATCATTCAGGCGCTTATAGTTGAAGTCCATCTTCTCCTTCCCTTTGATCTCCTGGTTCGTTTGGGGATCAACTGTTGTACCGAAATTCACAATGATTGCAGTGGTGCGATGCCGGCTTCTGCTGGGGCGAATAAGGCCAAGATGTAGTAGTGCTTTCACATACGTAGCCTTGGCTTGTGGTGTAATGTGCCTTAAGGGCCGATCTTCAATAGTGAAATCCGAGTTTTTGATGTCCAGGTGGCAGAGCACCTGGTTCTTGGACCAATATCTCAGTGGGTCTTCACCAATGTACCCTTGGCATCGGAGTCCCTCAAGCAGGGAGCCAACGTTGTTGGTGAAGCTCCGTGATGGCTGTTGGTCCGTTGCATACTGCACTAGCTCTTGCATCTGAATGTACTCATCCTCATCTAGGTCCAGTTTTTCAATAGCTGCTGCAGTCGGTACAGATGGGAGAGTATGAATTGTAACCGTATTTCCTTTGATGCGGACGTCGCCTTGCATGGCGCGGATGAAGTTGCAGCCAAGGATCATCTGGATATCCTCCCCCAACTTCATCGGGAAGGCATATGTGTAAGGGATCCGAAAGCCGTTTGCCCCAATCATCATGCGGCCGAATTTAAGCTTTTTATTGGCCGAAGTGCGGGAGTTGATGCCACTGAAATGCACGAGGAAGGGGTTGTCCTCCAGGGCATTGGCAGGAGCCGCTCCTTGGTCAATGCAGCAGGTTGTAGCCCCTGTGTCGAGGATTGCATTGACTTCAAATGGCATAATACGGGGAATATCGAACATCACCTTAATGTTGTAGAGCATATTCTTCGTCCGCCGGGGTGGTGTTGTCACCCTCATTTCAGCTGAGAGGAGCCGCTGAGTAGTGTCGACGAGAAGTACGGTAAGGTCGTCGGTATCCGCTGGCTCATCCTCCTGCTGCTTTAGTGCTCCTTTTTCCCATTGGAGCTTTTGTATTTCCTTTTGCAAATCACTTCGCTCGAGCACCATGCGGTCAAGCTCCATGGTGGTATTTTCGAGCTCTTTGTGCTTCAGCCTCCAGTTTCAGACTCACGTTGCCAGTGATGGCTTTCCTCTTGGGCAAGGAGGAGGCGTTGCTGAAGGGCCTCCTTCTCTTCACGGGCGAGAGTGAGCTGTTTTTGCAGCTGCCGCTTTTCCCTTTCACAAGTAGAAATGTAATTTTGTTGTTCAAGTAGTAAGTCATTGGGCTCATACCTTGGAAGGGATGTCTGGGCCACTGGAACTCTTTTGCTGAAGTAGTACCAGCTGCATCTGCCACATACTGTCAGCTTACAGCTTGGGCAGTGCATACGGTAGCACTTTTGGGAGGGTGCCTGGCAGCAAGAGCATCTTTCGTAAGCGTCAGGCACATCTTGATGTAATTCCCAAGTGTGGCTACACTCGTACTGTTGTTGTGAAACTTTGACCATGGCGCGGTAGCCTCCTGTCGGGCCAATCCACCAGGTCGAATCAAGCTGCAGCCCCACATTATCAAGAAGATTGCAAACTTCCAGGAACAGGAACTGACCACCATGAAAGGCCTCCGAGCCTGGCTCGGGATCTTGAATTACGCCCGAAGCTATATCCCTAATCTAGGGACTCTACTCGGGCCACTCTATGCAAAGACAAGTCCTACGGGAGAAAGGCGCTGGAACTCCCAAGATTGGGACTTAGTCGCAAAAATCAAGGCCTTGGTGCAAAAGCTGCCGGATCTCGAATTACCTCCAGAAGCCAGCTATATGATCCTTGAGACCGACGGCTGTATGACGGGATGGGGCGGAATTTGTAAATGGAAGCCCCAAAAGTATGACCCCAAGTCCATGGAGAAGGTATGTGCCTACGCTAGCGGCAGGTTCCATCCAATCAAATCCACCATTGATGCGGAACTCTATGCCGTCATGAATACGCTGGAAGCACTAAAGATTTACTACCTGGATAAGGCTGACTTGACTATTCGAACAGACTGTCAAGCAATCATAAGCTTCTTCAACAAGTCAGCTAACAACAAGCCTTCCCGCGTACGCTGGCTCGCCTTCACCGACTACATTACTGGCACGGGACTCGCCATCCAATTTGAACACATCAGCGGAGAGGATAACCAGCTGGCGGATACTCTCTCCCGCTTAATTACTTCACTTGTTATTTCAGGATGGCCTGCACCCGAAAGAGCTACTAAGCTCTGATACCAGGTTGTGAAAGGGTTGCGGAAGTGTGAAGTTAGAAGAAAGAAAGATGGACTCAAAACCCAGAAGAGAGAATTCTTCGGTGATTCTTCTATATTCAGTTCTATGATATGCTTCCCATTTTATAGGGAAGCCTTACACCATGCTATAAAGTAGCTTTAGGAAAGCTGCTAGGTGTAAGGCTTCCCTATAAAATGGGAAGCATATCATAGAACTGAATATAGAAGAATCACCGAAGAATTCTCTCTTCTGGGTTTTGAGTCCATCTTTCTTTCTTCTAACTTCACACTTCCGCAACCCTTTCACAACCTGGTATCAGAGCTTAGTAGCTCTTTCGGGTGCAGGCCATCCTGAAATAACAAGTGAAGTAATTAAGCGGGAGAGAGTATCCGCCAGCTGGTTATCCTCTCCGCTGATGTGTTCAAATTGGATGGCGAGTCCCGTGCCAGTAATGTAGTCGGTGAAGGCGAGCCAGCGTACGCGAGAAGGCTTGTTGTTAGATGACTTGTTGAAGAAGCTTATGATTGCTTGACAGTCTGTTCGAATAGTCAAGTCAGCCTTATCCAGGTAGTAAATCTTTAGTGCTTCCAGCGTATTCATGACGGCATAGAGTTCCGCATCAATGGTGGATTTGATTGGATGGAACCTGCCGCTAGCGTAGGCACATCCCTTCTCCATGGACTTGGGGTCATACTTTTGGGGCTTCCATTTACAAATTCCGCCCCATCCCGTCATACAGCCGTCGGTCTCAAGGATCATATAGCTGGCTTCTGGAGGTAATTCGAGATCCGGCAGCTTTTGCACCAAGTCCTTGATTTTTGCGACTAAGTCCCAATCTTGGGAGTTCCAGCGCCTTTCTCCCGTAGGACTTGTCTTTGCATAGAGTGGCCCGAGTAGAGTCCCTAGATTAGGGATATAGCTTCGGGCGTAATTCAAGATCCCGAGCCAGGCTCGGAGGCCTTTCATGGTGGTCAGCTCCTGTTCCTAGAAGTTTGCAATCTTCTTGATAATGTGGGGCTGCAGCTTGATTCGCTGATTGCCGAGTACTGCCCCCAAGAATTCTACTTCCGAGACTGCTATCTTCATCTTTGTTGGGCTCAGGATTAGCCCAGTGGTTTGGCAGATCTGGAGCATGACCCTCAGATGTCGTTCATGCTCCGCTTCAGAGGAGGAGAAGACCAGAATGTCATCAATGTATACTGCAATAAAGTCTTCTGTCCCCTTGAAGCAACTGTCCATCTTCCGTTGGAATACGGCGGGGGCATTTTTCAGGCCAAATGGCATTACGAGCCATTCATAGAGGCCTTCTGGTACCCAGAATGCCGTCCAGTCCACGGAGGCAGGATGCATAGCCACTTGATGAAAACCTGATTTCAGATCAAATTTTGAGTAAATGTGGCTTCTGCTTACCTTCCGTAAGATGGTGTTGATCCCAGGCAGGCTGTACTGATCCTTGTTGGTGAGATCATTTAGGCGCCGATAGTTGAAGACCATCCGCTCCTTGCTTTTGATCTCCTGGCCCGTTCGGGAATCAACTGTTGTACCGGAATTCACAATGATTGCAGTGGTGCGATGCCGGCTTCTGCTGGGGCGAATAAGGCCAAGATTTAGTAGTGCTTTCACATGCTTTGCATACGTAGCCTTGGCTTGTGGTGTAATATGCCTTAAGGGCCGGTCTTCGATAATGAAATCCGGGTTTTTGATATCCAGGTGGCAGAGCACCTGGTTCTTGGACCAATATTTCAGTGGGTCCTCACCAATGTATCCCTGGCGTTTGAGTTCTTCAAGCAGGGAGCCAACGCTGCTGGTGAAGCTCCGTGATGGCTGTTGGTCCGTTGCATACTGCACTAGCTCTTGTATCTGACTGTACTCATCCTCATCTTGTTCCAGCTCTTCAATAGCTGCTGCAGTCGGTACAGATGGGAGAGTATGAATTGTGGTTACGTTTTTGTAGAACGTAACCGTATTTCCTTCGATGCGGACGCCGCCTTGCATGGCGCGGATGAAGTTGCAGCCAAGGATCATCTGGATATCCTCCCCCAACTTCATCGGAAAGGCATATGTGTAAGGGATCCGAAAGCCGTTTTCCCCAATCATCATGCGGCCGAATTTAAGCTTTTTATTGGCCGAAGTGCGGGAGTTGATGCCACTGAAATGCACGAGGAAGGGGTTGTCCTCCAGGGCATTGGCAGGAGCCGCTCCTTGGTCAATGCAGCAGGTTGTAGCCCCTGTGTCGAGGATTGCTTTGACTTCAAATGGCACAATACGGGGAATATCGAACTTCACCTTAATGTTGTAGAGCATATTCTTCGTCCGCCGGGGTGGTGTTGTCACCCTCATTTCAGCTGAGAGGAGCCGCTGAGTAGTGTCGACGAGAAGGACGTTAAGGTCGTCGGTATCTGCTGGCTCATCCTCCTGCTGCTTTAGTGCTCCTTTTTCCCATTGGAGCTTTTGTATTTCCTTTTGCAGATCACTTCGCTCGAGCACCATGCGGTCAAGCTCCATGGTGGTATTTTCGAGCTCTTTGTGCTTCAGCCTCCAGTTTTCAGACTCACGTTGCCAGTGATGGCTTTCCTCTTGAGCAAGGAGGAGGCGTTGTTGAAGGGCCTCCTTCTCTTCACGGGCCAGAGTGAGCTGTTGTTGCAGTGTAGAGTCGTCGCTGATTTCGCCTATACCCCCGAATTTGGTGTTCGACCAGGGGCTGGGGCGCTTTTTCCAACACGACTGCTGCTGCCATTTAGCTTTGCTTGTTCCTCCTGCAAAATTAGCAAGGGGTCTTTAAAAATAAGGAGTCTCCTGCGTGGTTCGGGAGGCCTGGTTTTAGGATGGAGGGACAGATTCTCTAGCTTTGTGAGTAAAGTTTCTGGGAGAATTGGACTGTCACTCTTTGTTTTCTGCTTTCTGAGGAGCTGGATATCGGCTTGGATATCCCGTAGGGCTTCTGCAATTTGGACTAAAAGCTGGATTTGGGTATTATTTTGCTTTAGAAGGGCTATATTTTGAGCTGAAACACTCGTATAGTCACTGGGTTTGATGAATCCAACTGCTGGGTGTTCTATGGGTTCAACAGCTTGTAAGGCTTCTTGGTACGAGGAGGTTATTTTGGCTGGAAGGAACGTGTTCATTCACCGGGAGGTGTATAACAATTGATGAAAGTCTAGGTACTCTGGGTTCAGGGTGTGAGGTATATATCCTACCTTATCGAACAAGAGACGAGCAATCCGAGAACTTCAGACGCTTCCCCTAGTATCTGTCATGCTCATCCGACTGGCAGCTTCTGCCTCTTGCAGATTTACGCGCACTGCGGCCTTTTGCAATTCAGACACCGTGATCGGCGTAAGAAATTCCTGAGTCTCCTTCTCACCAAGGCCACAAATACCTACTTCTCTCCCAATATCGACCTTGCGGTGGACTTATTAGGTCCAGCCTCTGTGCCACCCGAGGGGTCAATCCAGGATTTTTCGGCATGCTATGGTCTGGTTAGCAACGGCCATAAGGTCAGAAACCATCACACACATCCCCGATGAGTACCTAGAAAGGGGTTTCTACTCAGCCATGGAAGGTGTTAAGCCAGGGAAGGAACAAGGCTCTGATACCAGAATTGTGAAAGAGAGCAACTAAGCTCTGATACCAGATTGTAAAAGAGAGCAACTAAGCTCTTGATTGTGAGAGAGTTGCGGAAGTGTGATGTTAGAAGAAAGAAAGGATGGACTCAAAACCCAGAAGAGAGCAACTAAGCTCTGATACCAGATTGTGAAAGAGCAACTAAGCTCTGATTGATTGCGAGAGAGCAATTAAGCTCTGATGGTGAAGAGCAACTAAGCTCTGATTGTGAAAGAGTTGCGGAAGTGTGAAGGTAGAAGAAAGAAGCACCTCATCCGCAACAGGAGGTGTAGATGCTTTCTCTGCGGAGAAGAGGGGCATTTTGCCCAAGAATGCCCCAATGAGCGACAGAATGTCAAGCGCGTCGCCATGTTCGAGCAGCTTGACCTTCCTGCCGATTGCGAAATTGTGTCCGTTCAAGAAGGCGATGACCCTAGCGATGCCATCTATAGCATTTCTGAAGGGGAGGAGGACACGGCAATCTTGCAGGAAGAAAAGATTTTCATGTTTCGGGAAGAAGACAGGACCTGGTGGATTGGCCCGACAGGAGGCTACCGCGCCATGGTCAAAGTTTCACAACAACAGTACGAGTGTAGCCACACTTGGGAATTACATCAAGATGTGCCAGACGCTTACGAATATCGAGTCCATCTTTCTTTCTTCTAACTTCACACTTCCGCAACCCTCTCACAACCTGGTATCAGAGCTTAGTTCCTTACCTGGCTTAACACCTTCCATGGCTGAGTAGAAACCCCTTTCTAGGTACTCATCGGGGATGTGTGTGATGGTTTCTGCCCTTATGGCCGTTGATAACCAGACCATAGCACGCCGAAAAATCCTGGATTGACCCCTCGGGTGGCACAGAGGCTGGACCTAATAAGTCCACCGCAAGGTCGATATTGGGAGAGAAGTAGGTATTCGTGGCCTTGGTGAGAAGGAGACTCAGGAATTTCTTACGCCGATCACGGTGTCTGAATTGCAAAAGGCCGCAGTGCGCGTAAATCTGCAAGAGGCAGTAGCTGCCAGTCGGATGAGCATGACAGATACTAGGGTGAGCGTCTGAAGTTCTCGGAGTGCTCGTCTCTTGTTCGATAAGGTAGGATATATACCTCACACCCTGAACCCAGAGTACCTAGACCTTCATCAATTGTTATACACCTCCCGGTGAATGAACACGTTCCTTCCAGCCAAAATAACCTCCTCATACCAAGAAGCCTTACAAGCCGTTGAACCCATAGAACACCCAGCAGTTGGATTCATCAAACCCAGTGATTATACGAGTGTTTCAGCTCAAAATATAGCCCTTCTAAAGCAAAATAATACCCAAATCCAGCTTCTAGTTCAAATTGCTGAAGCCCTACGGGATATCCAAGCCGATATCCAGCTCCTCAGAAAGCAGAAAACAACGAGTGATAGTCCAATTCTCCCAGAAACTTTACTCACAAAGCTAGAGAATCTGTCCCTCCATCCTAAAACCAGGCCTCCCGAACCACGCGGGAGACTCCTTATTTTTAAAGACCCCTTGCTAATTTTGCAGGAGGAACAAGCAAAGCTAAATGGCAGCAGTAGTCGTGTTGGAAAAAGCGCCCCAGCCCCTGGTCGAAGACCAAATTCGGGGGTATAGGCGAAATCAGCGACGACTCTACACTGCACAGCAAGCAACACGACGGATCGTCCGTCGCTTGACGGGGCAACCTGCCCCTCAACACGTCTTAGAGCAGCAACTGGACCCGCAGGAGAAATTGCGCCAATCCATGCGAAAACGCGCGGCTATAGCTCCTGCCGAAGTCCTTTACCATTCAAGAACAGATGATGAGCACCACCGAGTATACATCCACCGCTCGGAAGAGTCCATCAGTTGCGTCGGAGACGCACAGGTGGACCGGAACTTCATCCAAGATGACAGTTACCAACAGCTCAGAAAGAGCGGTATGAAGTTCATACACATTGGTGTTATGCAGGTACGCCTGCAGGTGCTCCATCGACACGAAGAAGGAACACTGGCGCTTGTCGTGTTCCGAGACAATCGGTGGCAGGGTGATAAATCACTAATTGCCACCATGGAAGTTGACCTCACGCAGGGGAGCCAATTAGTTTACATTATCCCCGATATTATGATGACTATTGGAGATTTTTGCAGGAATGTTCAAATCTCCATTCTAACTCGGGGCTATGATACATGGCACCATGGTGAGGCCAACTTACTCGTTACCCGAGGACTGATCGGAAGGCTGTCAAACACACCAAACGTGGCCTTTGCATATGAAGTCGCAGGAGTCACTGACTATCTAGCAAGTCACGGTGTTCATGCCCTCCCTGGACGACGGTACTCGACGGCACAGCTGTGTGGGATAAACTGGCTCCTGAAGCCCCCTCAAATCCTGCCTATCCTGACACCCACCGAAGTGTCCAGTACGACACTCCTAGATGGAAGGATCTCACTCAGCTTCAACCATCATGCCTCTATTCCTGACACCACTGAGGATGAGATTGTTGCCATCCTCACTCAAGAAGAGGCTCCAGATGAGACGACGGAGGAAGTTTGGGACACCTTGGGCGAACCAAGCGGAAAATATGACTATTATGTCAAGTATTCTGCTCCTCCGTCCTTCTTCACGCCCTTTCCAACCACACCAACATGGATGGGACGATCTGGAAGATGACCTACCAGGACAGCAGCCTGCCATAACAGGATGCAAGCAGCCTCAGCATTCGGCTCCTCGAAAGGTGATGCCAGCTAAGAAGTGGCGACGCCGCTTTGCCCAACAACAGCCAGCGAACGGGCATCTTACGTGGCGACCCAAAGGACGGGAGAGCCAGCGTCCAACTTGCGGAACCCATGCAGGAGATACACGCCCAGGGGCCTCTGTACTCCGGTCCATGGAACCTCTGCAGGAAGGGACTGGTGACAACACCCACCTTCTAGCCACGTGGCGTCTGACCAACCAAGAAGGCAACTCTGATGCTGAACATGACCCAGATGAGTATTGTGAGTATTTGCAATATTATACTTGTTTGGGAAATACAGATGGAGAAACAGAACTCGTTGCCACTTTAGAAGAAGAAGACTGGGGTATGGAGTATCCCCAGCGGGCACCACCGGCACCACCTCAGCAAGCAAAGCCAACGGAGCGGCTTTGCTCCTCTTCCATTGTCTCCGAATACAGGCCCCCAGTGGAATCAACCATTGGCCCTGTTAACTACCCCCCAGCGGCGAGACCTACTGAGCCTGGTCCAAGCCAAGGACCAATCTTTGGCGACTACCAACCCAAGAATCTGAGGTTCAAAGCCAGGAATACCTCAGAATGGTGGAACCTCCCTTCTGCCCAGCAGCAATCAGGGGCTATCTTTGTTATGCCCCCCCAGATTGGGCAATTCAGCGACGTCTTCATGCGTTGGGAATCCATCACCAAAAATTCGGTGGCTCTACAAGGTTTCACAAATTCCCGGACAAAGACTGAATTCATTGAGAACTTGCTTGGGGAGTCTGAAAAGCTCGCCTGGATCCAGTGGAGGATGGCCTACCCCATGGAATACCAGCACCTGTTGGATCATGCAGATGGTGCTGATGGTACGCAGAACATCCTCTCACAGATTCGGACCATATTCGCCCTGGAAGATCCCTACCAAGGCTCAACAACCATGCAAGAAGAAGCCTACAGGGATCTGGAACGGTTATCCTGCCAGAATTTACGGGATATCGTTCCTTTCCTTAATGACTATATGCAGGTAGCATCTCGGACTGGCCGGTTATTCACTGGCCCGGAGCTCTCAGAGAAACTCTGGTCAAAGATGCCTGGCTCTATTGGCAAAAAAATCAAAGCAGCATTTGAAGCCAAACACCCAGGTAACACCATCGGAGTTTATCCTCGAGTCCTATTTACTTACCAGTACCTGGAAGAAGCATGCAAGGAGGCAGCCTTTACCCGGGCCCTCAAGGATTTGTCGTTCTGTCACGACATTCCAATCCCGGGGTATTATCAGCGACCCCAACGAAAGGTTGGCGTTCGGCGGTCGACAACCTACAAAGGGAAGCCACATCCTTCGCATGCCTGCATCGAGAAGAAGAAGCACCTCATCCGCAACAGGAGGTGTAGATGCTTTCTCTGCAGAGAAGAAGGGCATTTTGCCCGAGAATGCCCCAATGAGCGACAGAATGTCAAGCGCGTCGCCATGTTCGAGCAGCTTGACCTTCCTGCCGATTGCGAAATTGTGTCCATTCAAGAAGGCGATGACCCTAGCGATGCCATCTATAGCATTTCTGAAGGGGAGGAGGACACGGCAATCTTACAGGAAGAAAAGATTTTCATGTTTCGGGAAGAAGCCAGGACCTGGTGGATTGGCCCGACAGGAGGCTACCGCGCCATGGTCAAAGTTTCACAGCAACAGTACGAGTGTAGCCACACTTGGGAATTACATCAAGATGTGCCTGACGCTTACGAAAGATGCTCTTGCTGCCAGTCACCCTCCCAAAAGTGCTACCGTATGCACTGCCCAAGCTGTAAGCTGACAGTATGCGGCAGATGCAGCTGGTACTACTTCAGCAAAAGCGTTCCAGTGGCCCAGACATCCCTTCCAAGGTATGAGCCCAATGACTTACTACTTGAACAACAAAATTACATTTCTACTTGTGAAAGGGAAAAGCGGCAGCTGCAAAAACAGCTCACTCTCACCCGTGAAGAGAAGGAGGCCCTTCAACAACGCCTCCTCCTTGCCCAAGAGGAAAGCCATCACTGGCAACGTGAGTCTGAAAACTGGAGGCTGAAGCACAAAGAGCTCGAAAATACCACCATGGAGCTTGACCGCATGGTGCTCGAGCGAAGTGCTTTGCAAAAGGAAATCCAAAAGCTCCAATGGGAAAAAGGAGCACTCAAGCAGCAGGAGGATGAGCCAGCGGATACCGACGACCTTAACGTACTTCTCGTCGACACTACTCAGCGGCTCCTCTCAGCTGAAATGAGGGTGACAACACCACCCCGGCGGACGAAGAATATGCTCTACAACATTAAGGTGAAGTTCGATATTCCCGTATAGTGCCATTTGAAGTCAATGCAATCCTCGACACAGGGGCTACAACTTGCTGCATTGACCAAGGAACGGCTCCTGCCAATGCCCTGGAGGACAACCCCTTCCTCGTGCATTTCAGTGGCATCAACTCCCGCACTTCGGCCAATACAAAGCTTAAATTCGGCCGCATGATGATTGGGGAAAACGGCTTTCGGATCCCTTACACATATGCCTTCCCGATGAAGTTGGGGGAGGATATCCAGATGATCCTTGGCTGCAACTTCATCCGCGCCATGCAAGGCGGCGTCCGCATCGAAGGAAATACGGTTACGTTCTACAAAAACGTAACCACAATTCATACTCTCCCATCTGTACCGACTGCAGCAGCTGTTGAAGAGCAGCTTGACCTTCCTGCTGATTGCGAAATTGTGTCCGTTCAAGAAGGCGATGACCCTAGCGATGCCATCTATAGCATTTCTGAAGGGGAGGAGGACACGGCAATCTTACAGGAAGAAAAGATTTTCATGTTTCGGGAAGAAGACAGGACCTGGTGGATTGGCCCGACAGGAGGCTACCGCGCCATGGTCAAAGTTTCACAGCAAAAGTACGAGTGTAGCCACACTTGGGAATTACATCAAGATGTGCCTGACGCTTACGAAAGATGCTCTTGCTGCCAGGCACCCTCCCAAAAGTGCTACCGTATGCACTGCCCAAGCTGTAAGCTGACAGTATGTGGCAGATGCAGCTGGTACTACTTCAGCAAAAGAGTTCCAGTGGCCCAGACATCCCTTCCAAGGATGGCCTGCACCCGAAACTCTGGAAGGACTCAGCCTCGTAGCAACCCGGTTACAGGAGGCACACCAGACACCCTCTCAGAAGGCAAAGGAGGAACACTTGGCGGAAGCCCAAGCCTTGTGCTACAATATGAATCACAACTGCAGCTCCTACAGAGCCTTCCAATGTCCCTCGATACCTCCGACGCCATCAGGCGGCGGCTTCAACAGCTGGAACGACAAAGTGCCCAGGAAGCACTTACGGCTGTTCGACAGTTCCGGGACCTCCATGCCCTGAAGCTATCCGAAGCCACAAAGCGCGCAGGACGCAAGACCACGGGCAACTTCTGGGCCCAGTGGCACCCTGTTGTAACCCAGATTGATGTCCAGCTTGAAACAGCAGTCAAACTCACAACTGACGTAGCCCAACGACTGCCTGCCTTCATGTTCTGAGCACAGCAGAAAGCTTGCGCAAGAAGAAAGTGATAGCATTCGGCCCAACAATCCAGCCCAAAAGGTCCAAAGTTGCTTGGACCAAACAGTCCAAAGAATAACCAGCCCGGCCCAGTCCAGAGGAAATCGTGTCCTGATGGTGTAAAGTAAAGTTACTTTTATAAAGTAGCTTTTAGAAAAGCCACTTTATAAAATAGACTTTTGTAAAGTAACTTTAGACTTTTGTAAAGTAGCTTTAGGAAAGCTGCTTTTGAAAAGCAGCTTTAGCTTTTATAAAGTAGCTTTAGGAAAGCTGCTTTTGTAAAGGCAGATGCGATCTTATCGCATCTGCTAGGTGTAAGGCTTCCCTATAAAATGGGAAGCATATCATAGAACTGAATATAGAAGAATCACCGAAGAATTCTCTCTTCTGGGTTTTGAGTCCATCTTTCTTTCTTCTAACTTCACACTTCCGCAACCCTTTCACAACCTGCTGGGTGTTCTATGGGTTCAACAGCTTGTAAGGCTTCTTGGTATGAGGAGGTTATTTTGGCTGGAAGGAACGTGTTCATTCACCGGGAGGTGTATAACAATTGATGAAGGTCTAGGTACTCTGGGTTCAGGGTGTGAGGTATATATCCTACCTTATCGAACAAGAGACGAGCACTCCGAGAACTTCAGACGCTCACCCTAGTATCTGTCATGCTCATCCGACTGGCAGCTACTACCTCTTGCAGATTTACGCGCACTGCGGCCTTTTGCAATTCAGACACCGTGATCGGCGTAAGAAATTCCTGAGTCTCCTTCTCACCAAGGCCACGAATACCTACTTCTCTCCCAATATCGACCTTGCAGTGGACTTATTAGGTCCAGCCTCTGTGCCACCCGAGGGGTCAATCCCGGATTTTTCGGCATGCTATGGTCTGGTTATCAACGGCCATAAGGTCAGAAACCATCACACACATCACCCGATGAGTACCTAGAAAGGGGGTTTCTACTCAGCCATGGAAGGTGTTAAGCCAGGTAAGGAACTAGGCTCTGATACCAGGTTGTGGAAGAGCTACTAGAATTGTGAAAGAGCTACTAAGCTCTGATACCAGATGGTGAGAGAGAGCAACTAAGCTCTGATACCAGATTGTGAGAGAGAGCAACTAAGCTCTGATAGATTGTGAGAGAGAGCAACTAAGCTCGGATACCAGATTGTGAAAGAGCAACTAAGCTCTTGATTGTGAGAGAGTTGCGGAAGTGTGAAGTTAGAAGAAAGAAAGGATGGACTCAAAACCTAGAAGAGAGAATTCTTCGGTGATTCTTCTATATTCAGTTCTATGATATGCTTCCCATTTTATAGGGAAGCCTTACACCTAGCAGATGCGATAAGATCGCATCTGCCTTTACAAAAGCAGCTTTCCTAAAGCTACTTTATAAAGCTAAAGCTGCTTTTCAAAAGCAGCTTTCCTAAAGCTACTTTACAAAAGTCTTAAAATTACTTTACAAAAGTCTCTTTTATAAAGTGGCTTTTCTAAAAGCTACTTTAGAAAAGTAACTTTACTTTACACCATCAGGATACGATTTCCTTTGGACTGGGCCGGGCTGGTTATTCTTTGGACTGTCTGGTCCAAGCAACTTTGGACCCTTTGGGCTGGATTGTTGGGCCGAATGCTACCGCTTTCTCCTTGCGCAGGCTTTCTGCTGTGCTCAGAACATGAAGGCAGGCAGTCGTTGGGTTGCGTCAGTTGTGAGTTTGACTGCTGTTTCAAGCTGGACATCAATCTGGGTTACAACAGGATGCCACTGGGCCCAGAAGATGCCCGTGGTCTTGCGTCCTGCACGCTTTGTGGCTTCGGATAGCTTCAGGGCATGGAGGTCCCGGAACTGTCGAACAGCTTTAAGTGCTTCCTGGGAACTTTGTCGTTCCAGCTGTTGAAGCCGCCGCCTGATGGCGTCGTTGGTATCGAGGGACATGGGAAGGCTCTGTAGGAGCTGTATCTGTGATTCATATTGTAGCACAAGTCTTGGGCTCCCGCCAAGTGCTCCTCCTTTGCCCTCTGAGAGGGTGTCTGGTGTGCCTCCTGTAACCGGGTTGCTACGAGGCTGAGTCCTTCCAGAGTTTCGGGTGCAGGCCATCCTGAAATAACAAGTGAAGTAATTAAGCGGGTGAGAGTATCCGCCAGCTGGTTATCCTCTCCGCTGATGTGTTCAAATTGGATGGCGAGTCCCGTTCCAGTAATGTAGTCGGTGAAGGCGAGCCAGCGTACGCGGGAAGGCTTGTTGTTAGCTGACTTGTTGAAGAAGCTTATGATTGCTTGACAGTCTGTTCGAATAGTCAAGTCAGCCTTATCCAGGTAGTAAATCTTTAGTGCTTCCAGCGTCTTCATGACGGCATAGAGTTCCGCATCAATGGTGGATTTGATTGGATGGAACCTGCCGCTAGCGTAGGCACATACCTTCTCCATGGACTTGGGGTCATACTTTTGGGGCTTCCATTTACAAATTCTGCCCCATCCCGTTATACAGCCGTCGGTCTCAAGGATCATATAGCTGGCTTCTGGAGGTAATTCGAGATCCGGAAGCTTTTGCACCAAGGCCTTGATTTTTGCGACTAAGTCCCAATCTTGGGAGTTCCAGCGCCTTTCTCCCGTAGGACTTGTCTTTGCATAGAGTGGCCCGAGTAGAGTCCCTAGATTAGGGATATAGCTTCGGGCGTAATTCAAGATCCCGAGCCAGGCTCGAAGGCCTTTCATGGTGGTCAGTTCCTGTTCCTGGAAGTTTGCAATCTTCTTGATAATGTGGGGCTGCAGCTTGATTCGCTGATTGCCGAGTACTGCCCCCAAGAATTCTACTTCCGAGACTGCTATCTTCATCTTTGTTGGGCTCCGGATTAGCCCATTGGCGGGAGAGAATATGCCGCTACAACATTAAGGTGAAGTTGCGATATTCCCCGTAAGTGCCATTTGAAGTCAATGCAATCCGCGACACAGGGGCTACAACTTGGCTATGCATTGACCAAGGAACGGCCCTCCAATGGCCCGGTTGGCAAGTCGGAGCATGACCCTCAGATGTCGTTCATGCTCCGCTTCAGAGGAGGAGAAGACCAGAATGTCATCAATGTATACTGCAATAAAGTCTTCTGTCCCCTTGAAGCAACTGTCCATCTTCCGTTGGCATACGGCGGGTGCATTTTTCAGGCCAAATGGCATTACGAGCCATTCATAGAGGCCTTCTGGTACCCAGAATGCCGTCCATTCCACGGAGGCAGGATGCATAGCCACTTGATGAAAACCTGATTTCAGATCAAATTTTGAGTAAATGTGGCTTCTGCGTACCTTCCGTAAGATGGTGTTGATCCCAGGCAGGCTGTACTGATCCTTGTTGGTGAGATCATTTAGGCGCCGATAGTTGAAGACCATCCGCTCCTTGCCTTTGATCTCCTGGCCCGTTCGGGAATCAACTGTTGTACCGAAATTCACAATGATTGCAGTGGTGCGATGCCGGCTTCTGCTGGGGCAAATAAGGCCAAGATTTAGTAGTGCTTTCACATGCTTTGCATACGTAGCCTTGGCTTGTGGTGTAATATGCCTTAAGGGCCGGTCTTCGATAGTGAAATCCGGGTTTTTGATATCCAGGTGGCAGAGCACCTGGTTCTTGGACCAATATTTCAATGGGTCCTCACCAATGTATCCCTGGCGTTTGAGTTCTTCAAGCAGGGAGCCAACGCTGCTGGTGAAGCTTCGTGATGGCTATTGGTCCGTTGCATACTGCACTAGCTCTTGTATTTGAATGTACTCATCCTCATCTAGATCCAGCTCTTCAATAGCTGCTGCAGTCGGTACAGATGGGAGAGTATGAATTGTGGTTACGTTTTTATAGAACGTAACCGTATTTCCTTCGATGCGGACGCCGCCTTGCATGGCGCGGATGAAGTTGCAGCCAAGGATCATCTGGATATCCTCCCCCAACTTCATCGGGAAGGCATATGTGTAAGGGATCCGAAAGCCGTTTTCCCCAATCATCATGCGGCCGAAGTTAAGCTTTTTATTGGCCGAAGTGCGGGAGTTGATGCCACTGAAATGCACGAGGAAGGGGTTGTCCTCCAGGGCATTGGCAGGAGCCGTTCCTTGGTCAATGCAGCAGGTTGTAGCCCCTGTGTCGAGGATTGCATTGACTTCAAATGGCACAATACGGGGAATATCGAACTTCACCTTAATGTTGTAGAGCATATTCTTCGTCCGCCGGGGTGGTGTTGTCACCCTCATTTCAGCTGAGAGGAGCCGCTGAGTAGTGTCGACGAGAAATACGTTAAGGTCGTCGGTATCCGCTGGCTCATCCTCCTGCTGCTTTAGTGCTCCTTTTTCCCATTGGAGCCTTTGTATTTCCTTTTGCAAATCACTTCGCTCGAGCACCATGCGGTCAAGCTCCATGGTGGTATTTTCGAGCTCTTTGTGCTTCAGCCTCCAGTTTTCAGACTCACGTTGCCAGTGATGGCTTTCCTCTTGGGCAAGAAGGAGGCGTTGTTGAAGGGCCTCCTTCTCTTCACGGGCGAGAGTGAGCTATTTTTGCAGCTGCCGCTTTTCCCTTTCACAAGTAGAAATGTAATTTTGTTGTTCAAGTAGTAAGTCATTGGGCTCATACCTTGGAAGGGATGTCTGGGCCACTGGAACTCTTTTGCTGAAGTAGTACCAACTGCATCTGCCGCATACTGTCAGCTTACAGCTTGGGCAGTGCATACGGTAGCACTTTTGGGAGGGTGCCTGGCAGCAAGAGCATCTTTCGTAAGCGTCAGGCACATCTTGATGTAAAGACAGGACCTGGTGGATTGGCCCGACAGGAGGCTACCGCGCCATGGTCAAAGTTTCACAGCAACAGTACGAGTGTAGCCACACTTGGGAATTACATCAAGATGTGCCTGACGCTTACGAAAGATGCTCTTGCTGCCAGGCACCCTCCCAAACGTGCTACCGTATGCACTGCCCAAGCTGTAAGCTGACAGTATGCGGCAGATGCAGCTGGTACTACTTCAGCAAAAGAGTTCCAGTGGCCCAGACATCCCTTCCAAGGTATGAGCCCAATGACTTACTACTTGAACAACAAAATTACATTTCTACTTGTGAAAGGGAAAAGCGGCAGCTGCAAAAACAGCTCACTCTCGCCCGTGAAGAGAAGGAAGCCCTTCAGCAACGCCTCCTCCTTGCCCAAGAGGAAAGCCATCACTGGCAACGTGAGTCTGAAAACTGGAGGCTGAAGCACAAAGAGCTCGAAAATACCACCATGGAGCTTGACCGCATGGTGCTCGAGCGAAGTGATTTGCAAAAGGAAATCCAAAAGCTCCAATGGGAAAAAGGAGCCCTCAAGCAGCAGGAGGATGAGCCAGCGGATACCGACGACCTTAACGTACTTCTCGTCGACACTACTCAGCGGCTCCTCTCAGCTGAAATGAAGGTGACAACACCACCCCGGCGGACGAAGAACATGCTCTACAACATTAAGGTGAAGTTCGATATTCCCCGTATAGTGCCATTTGAAGTCAATGCAATCCTCGACACAGGGGCTACAACTTGCTGCATTGACCAAGGACCGGCTCCTGCCAATGCCCTGGAGGACAACCCCTTCCTCGTGCATTTCAGTGGCATCAACTCCCGCACTTCGGCCAATAAAAAGCTTAAATTCGGCCGCATGATGATTGGGGAAAACGGCTTTCGGATCCCTTACACATATGCCTTCCCGATGAAGTTGGGAGAGGATATCCAGATGATCCTTGGCTACAACTTCATCCGCGCCATGCAAGGCGGCGTCCGCATCGAAGGAAATACGGTTACGTTCTACAAAAACGTAACCACAATTCATACTCTCCCATCTGTACCGACTGCAGCAGCTATTGAAGAGCTGGACCTAGATGAGGATGAGTACATTCAGATACAAGAGCTAGTGCAGTATGCAACGGACCAACAGCCATCACGGAGCTTCACCAGCAGCGTTGGCTCCCTGCTTGAAGAGCTCAAACGCCAGGGATACATTGGTGAGGACCCACTGAAATATTGGTCCAAGAACCAGGTGCTCTGCCACCTGGATATCAAAAACCCGGATTTCACTATCGAAGACCGGCCCTTAAGGCATATTACACCGCAAGCCAAGGCTACGTATGCAAAGCATGTGAAAGCACTAGTGAATCTTGGCCTTATTCGCCCCAGCAGAAGCCGACATCGCACCACTGCAATCATTGTGAATTCCGGTACAACAGTTGATTCCCGAACGGGCCAGGAGATCAAAGGCAAGGAGCGGATGGTCTTCAACTATCGGCGCCTAAATGATCTCACCAACAAGGATCAGTACAGCTTGCCTGGGATCAACACCATCTTACGAAAGGTAAGCAGAAGCCACATTTACTCAAAATTTGATCTGAAATCAGGTTTTCATCAAGTGGCTATGCATCCTGCCTCCGTGGAATGGACGGCATTCTGGGTACCAGAAGGCCTCTAGGAATGGCTCGTAATGCCATTTGGCCTGAAAAATGCACCCGCCGTATTCCAACGGAAGATGGACAGTTGCTTCAAGGGGACAGAAGACTTTATTGCAGTATACATTGATGACATTCTGGTCTTCTCCTCCTCTGAAGCGGAGCATGAACGACATCTGAGGGTCATGCTCCAGATCTGCCAAACCAGGGCATTGGCAGGAGCCGTTCCTTGGTCAATGCAGCAAGTTGTAGCCCCTGTGTCGAGGATTGCATTGACTTCAAATGGCACTATACGGGGAATATCGAACTTCACCTTAATGTTGTAGAGCATATTCTTCGTGCCGCCGGGGGGTGTTGTCACCCTCTTTCAGCTGAGAGGAAGCCGGATGAGTAGTGGCGACGAGAAGGACGTTAAGTCGTGCGGTAGCCGCTGGCTCAGCCCTCCTGTCTGCTGAGTGCTCGCCTTTTTCCCACATTGAGCTGTTGGATTTCCCTTTGTTTTGCAAATCACTTCCGCGAGCAACCAAGCGGTCAAAAGCTCCAATGTGGTATTTTCGAGCTCTTTGTGCTTCAGCCCAAGCCTCCAGTTTCAAGGCATGAAAAGTTACTTCTCAAGCATGCTACATTGAAAAATACAATGATTTCACTTGAGAATAATTTTTATTCCTTAAAGTTTTTTAAAAGCTCTTGTAATTACAAAAGGGATATTGAGATTCTTCAAAAGAAAAATATTATTTTGAAATCTTCCAAAACTTTTTGTGATTGTAACAAAGATCTTGACATATTTCAAAAAGAAAATGTGAATTTGAAAAGGACTTTAGAATGCTTCTTTCATGACAATACTATTTTGAATATGATCTTTAAAAGCCAAAGAAATATTTTGAGCAAATCCAGACTTAGTTTCATATTTTCTTAAAAGTTCAAAGGTACCAAGTCTACTTTTTTGAAAGCTCTAAATGCCACATCTTTAAAATTAAAATACAATTATTATTGTCATTATAGGCACATCTCCACTATTTGCTCAATTTAGATAATTTTTTTCCTAAGAAAAATTTGGGTACCTAAGGGGATGATTTCTAAAGATAAGGAATCTAAACTTATTTAGGTTTCTAAAGCTTCTCTAACTTGAGTAGTTGGGGATAGGTAGAAGCGACCCATGAGTTTTAACTTACTACATATTTATGGTCACTCTCTAGCTAACTTAGTAAAGGTAATTTTTTTAGAAAACATTCTTATATTACCTTGAAAATTGCATTTGGTTCTTGATTTAATATTTGGCTACCATCTTGTTATTCTCTAACCTTCTAGACATATAATTAAGATGGATACTAACACAATATTTTTGATATTATAGTTATGTTTCCACTCCAACGATCAAGGTGAGAAATGGTTTTTGGATAGTGAATGATAGTAATAGAGGAGAAGTAACATTTAACGATAATGGTAAAGGTAAAATTATCGATATTGGTATCATATTGATCATTTCTTTCTTATCTAAGAATGTCATCCTCGTAGAAGGTCTCAAGCACAATTTGCTCTCTATTACTCAACTACGTAATAAGAGATTTCATGTTCTATTTGAATCAAATTTTTATATAGTTAGACATGATAACAATAATGTTGTAGTTTTGATTGGTCATCAAGAATGAAAAGTATTTTATAGCTCAAGATAGCAATGAATGATTTTGACATAAAAGACTTAGACATGTAAATATGGATATTATTGCTAAAGTTAGTCGAACGGAGTTAGTGAGATGTCTACCCAAAGGCAAATTCACCAAAGATTAAGTATATGATGCATGCTAAATAAAGAAGAAAGTGAAAACGTCACACAAATTCAAGAAGATGGTAATGTCAATAAGATCACTACAAATATAGGAGGTAAAAATTATGCCTTCATCATAGTTGATGCTTATTCTTGATTTACATGACTTTTATTTCTTATACATAAAAATGGTTCTTTTGATACTTTTTGTTGGATTTTGCAAACATTTCCAAAATTAAAAGAATACATGATTTTCAAAATTCATAATGATCAAAGTAGAAAATTTAAAATTATTTATTTAAAATTTATTGCATTGAAAATGGACTTAGGCATAATTTTTTGGCTCCTCGTGCACCACAATAAAATACTATTGTTGATAAGAAGAATAGGTCTCTTCAAGACATGGCTAGAATCATGCTTAATGAGTACTCCTTACCCAAATATTTTTCGACTGAGTTTGTTACCATTGTTGGCTATGTCTTAAATAGAGTTTCTACTCATCCAATTCTTGAAAACACTTGATTTGAATTGTGGAATAGCAAAAAGCCAAACATTGCATATTTTCATATATTTGATTACAAGTGTTTTATTCTCAATACTAAATATCATTTATTGAAGAAATTTTTCTTGGTTACTCTTTAACCTAAAAAGCTTTTCGAGTGTTTAAAAAATCATCTATGGTTATAGAAGAATCTATTAATGTAATACTTGATGAAACCATTCCTCACTTGAAGAAAAAGGTTATGGATGATGATATAGAAATTTTCAAGAAGATGAATGAATTGCAAATCAAAGAATAAAAAGAAGGTAAATCAAACAATGGATCCAAAGAAAAAGATAATGAAGATAAAGTGGATAAAGCTAATTAATAAGATGGAGACAAAGAGCTACCTAAGGCATAGAAGTGCAAGAAGAATTACCCAAAGGACCAAATTTTAGATAACACTGAATAAGGGGTAAAAATATGTCATGCTATTAAACACAATCTTCATCATATTGCTCTTCTTTCATAACTTGAGTCCAAAAACATTGACGAAGCTAAAAACATGTAAGTTGGATCCTTACTATATAAGAAAAACTAAATCAATTTAAGTGTAATAAAGTTTGGGAGCTTATTCTAAAACCAGGTGACTCTCAAATTATTAGTACCAAATGGGTCTATGTAAACAAGTTAGATGAAAAAGATGTCATGGTTTGAAACACGACTAGATTAGTGGTCCAATATTTTAACTAAGTAGAAGGACTTAATTTTGATGAGACTTTTGCACCCGTTACATATTTGGAATCCATTTGAATTTTACATATTTTTGTACACTTTAAACTTTTCAAACTATTTCAAATGGATTCCAAAAGTGCTTTTCTAAACAATATTTTGTCCAAAGAAATTTATGTTAGACAACCTCCCATATTCGAAATTTCAAAATTTTCAAATCATGTTTTCAAATTGAGAAAGGCTTTATATAGTTTAAATCAAACTCCAAGAGCTTTGTATGAGAGGCTAGGTTCTTTCTTGATCTCATAAGCTCTTAAAAGTAGGACTGTGCATTCAATTCAAAACCAAATCAAACCGAACTGAATAAGTCGAACTGAAATTTTTGAATTTTCAAAATCCAAAACTGAACCAAACTGAATATTATACAAACCGAATCCAAATTGAATCGAAATATTTCGGTTCAGTTTGGTTTAAACCGATTTGCAAACCAAATTTTTTGCATTAGTTTGGACCTAGTCATTTGCATAAGATAAAAAACAAGAAAAAGGGTATTCAAAAATCAAAACCCAACAATCCAACTAGCATCTATCAAGAATGACAAGAAACATATCCAGTCCAATTGTAACCCAATAGATAATTAATCAATTAATCCCACACGCCACAATGGCACAATGTACAATAGCAAGACACTTCAAGACTTCAAGTCTTCAATAGTTCAACACTTCAACTTCATACTTGCAGGAGCAGTAGGACAATGTATAGTAGCAGAAGCTGCAAAACACTTCAATAGTTCAACTTCATGTTTGCAGAGTTACAAGACAATGTATAATAGCAGGACAATCCTATAATATCATTCTGATGAATCTGATCAGTGATCACCATGTGGTGATTGAAATTTGAACACTTGCATCCATGAGGTTGAGAATAATCCCAACAAATAGGACCGAA
>RXID01014961.1:0-14728 GCA_005019695.1 Trichopus zeylanicus subsp. travancoricus
TATCTTTTTTTTCTCCTTTTATGTTATGGGGAAATATAGAAGGTTATTAATTCTTCTACAAAACTGGTACTTAGTCATCTAATGACTTTAGTAAGCCCTCTGGGACTTAGTAATAAGAAGAGTACTCTCTGTTTGACCTCCGTTGTCATCTTTATTAAAAGAATAGCCACCCAGATGGAATTAGGGGTCCCTTCATTTGAAGAATCTATGTCGCTTTCGAGATGAAGAGGGGCAAAGAGTAAGCTAGTGACCTTCTTCTTCACTAGACTAATAGAGGCAAACCTTTCATTAGTGTGAGATCCTTGATAATATTTTGCATTATCATAATGTACTTTATGAATATCAAAATGATATATATCTCCATCAATTCAATGTTTTTCACTGTCCTCACAGTATTTGAGGCATTGATATAGGGTTGATGACACCACTTTATTTTCGTGTAACTATGGCCTCTCTAGTAATGCTTTGTAGGATGCATTAATGTCAAGCATGTAGAATTTAGTTTCAGTCATTAATTTTCTATTTTTAGAGTTATGGTTATGGATCCAAGAACTCTTTGGCTATTTTAATTAAACCCTTGAATGGTTATGATTTTAGACGATAGGTAACACACATCCAAAGCTAAAACTCTTAGAATACAAAGAGTCATCAAATTGACTAAAGAGTTTGAGTCAATGAGGATGCGATTGATTTTAATCCTATTACTATTTCTTATGATATATAATGACCCATTATGGTCTGTTGTCCCTAAAAACAAGTCATCATTTATGAAAGTAATAGTTAGAGTTTAATAAGTGTATAATGACTCCTTCATATTCTCTTCGACAAAATATGCTTGATAGTCAATTGGGTTTTGTAAGATATGCACCAACGTATCTCTAAGTTCTTGTGATATCATTAAGACATCAAACACATTTAGTATGAAAGGGATTTTCTTAAGATGAGCTACTATGTTATACTCCAACCTTTTAGGTGCGAGTTTAGCTCGTAAAGGTTTAGCATACTCGTTTATTTGAATTTCATTTTCTTTGTCCTTTCCTTGAAAATATTCTTGTTTTTGGGCATTAGAGTTTGTCTTAGAGATAATACTTTACCGCCTCTAAGTTGTACTTCGTTTGCATTTCTCTATTGAATTATAGTATCATGAGACCAACAAAGCCCTTTTTTAGAGTCACTACTAAGACTAATTATGTAACAGGAGGCAGTGGACTCTTACCCCTGATTGGTAGTTTTTTTGGATGTCTTTGAAGGATGTAACTGACTTATAATCATCCCATTTAATATCATAATTAAGGATGTAGGACTTTCTTGTAGAGAGACTTTCAAAGACACTTTGAATGAACTCTTCTATTTTATCAGCTGGGATGATCTTATTTAGGATTTTGTATTTAGGATATTTCTTTCATGAATATTTAGATTGGCTTAATATAAAATCTGAACAAGCTTCAACATTAACTTGTTTAATCCTTTTTCAAAATGCTTATTTCTTCTTTTGGCACTTACTCGTGTAAGGCCTTCCGAAATGGTTAGAGTTATTCTAACTTAGATATAGAGTCATATTTATCATTCATGGTCTATATATATAATTTCTCTAAAGTTGATAGAGGGCACTCGTTCACGAGCTCTAGGACTGAGATTTCACCGAACCTATTAAATTGATCATTTACCACTAGATTATTTAATAGTGATTGGGATAGCTAATTATCAGTGTCTACCCTAGATGTGTGAGTCATCATGCAATAAAAAAAATGGACTCAGATGATTGTCCTTGAGAGTATTTATTCTCCCTGAACCATTTTTGGGGAAGATAGTGCAAATGATCATTTTGGTCATGAGGAGGATTGGTAGGTGATTCCCTACTTTGCTTGTAGAGTTTTTAATGTGTCTTTACCTTTTTTGCTACCTTTTTTGCACCTTCTCTATTTCTTCATAAAGCATGATAGTCATACTTGAAATGCTTTCTATGTGAGCCACCATAGTTTGCATGCATTCATTCAACATTTGCATTTCTCCCCTTAGATATTTCATGCTAGTTATGTCTAAATCTTTTGCAGTATCTAGTTATAGTTTAATTATACTACAATCACCTTTGCGAGTGAACCACTTTTAATATAGTCATCTTGGTGATAGCCCTCTAGGAGAACCGTGGGATTTTTCATTTCATTAGTGGTAAGCTCGATGAATTTATTCATTTCTTCCAACCTTGTGCTTTGGACTTCATCATCATTAGAGTGATGGGACAGTTGGCTCGATTGTGTGCTTTCAACGGTGAAAATGGTAGCACATGTTGCCATTGAAAGTTTTTCCACTCCATTTTTAGTGTCAGAGCCTCCAAGCAATGCTATGAGTTTATCAAAGAAGAACTCCTTGAGGGTTAATTGACTTCTTTCTCTTTAGATATATTTTTCCATAACATCGATGTATTTTTAAATGGCTAATTTCTTGATGGTGTATCCCTCTGGTTGAACTAGTTTCTTTCTCTTATTTTTGCTCCTTTTCCTTTTGATGTTTTGAGTAGGTGGAGGAGTTTGTTTTGATGATGCTTTCCCTATTTATCCTAGGCTTTTCGGGATTCTTGGCTATTTTCTTTATCAATTTTCTTAGCCTTTTAGAGAAATGGATCTCCCACAGATGCTCTTATTCAGGTGTATGCTGAGTTTCTTCCCCAAAAAGGAGCCCAGCAAGTGGCTCATATGTCTCAAACATAGTGATATAATTGATATATTTAATGGGTGTTTTAAGACTGATTTCGAGAGAGTTAGTTTGCCCTCTTGGATTACTTTTCGACCCAATCTTTGAACACAGAATAATCTTCAATGGGGTGATCCAAGATTATGTGGTAAGTCCAATAGTTTGGCTGTTCCTTTTTGTTGGCCTCATTTAACCTTCTATATTTTGATAGTTGGAGACCTAATTTTAGAGTATCACAGGAGATTTTAACCTACCCTCTCCCTTTTGAAAGAGTGTTTCTTCTTGAGTTTCTCTTGGAGATTATTGAATGATTCCACTTCCCCATCTCTTCCAAGAGTTGGTAATTTCTGAGGGCTATCTCTATTCATAGAAGGGTTTGTAGGATTTTCTTGCTCAATTGGTGTGAATACTGCCCTAATATTTTTAGAGAGCTCCCCTCATTTTTTTTCTTATCTTTTTTCTAATTTGAAATTTTGTAAACTAGTTAAGGCTAGTAGACCAAATTGCCTCTCCAACTTCTTGACCTATACAATGAGGTTTTGGAAACTTTAGATAGAAGAAGCACTCAAAAAGGATGTCATACACTTCTTTCTTATATTTTCATGGACTAGATTTACAGGTTCAAATTGACTTATGGATTATTCACTTTTAATACTAAGGTTTTTCCATCATGTAATGTAATCCAAGACTGATTTATTGTCGCGCTTTGATGTTAAGATGAGGTTCGCAATGGTCATTTTGTCACTTGCTTCTCTAAATTTGATTCTAGAACCCTCTTTCAATTGTGACTAATTTTATATGAATTTTAGTAGTAAACTGACATACCGCTCAAATACTACTCTATTTAAACTTACTAAAAATTGATAGAATAACAATGAGAGGTTATTATTTGAATTTTCATATAGAGTTATGAAGTGAGCTATATGTTGTTGAGGATTATCAATATCATTAAATTATTTGAACTTAGGCATTGTGCAACCTTTAAGATATGATACTTACTTATGATGATTAGGGTATTATTTATCTGCATCATTTATCATACTCATGTTACTTTCTTGTCTTAGTTGTGCATCTATCATTCATTACACTTGATGTTATATGTATGTTGGCAGCTCCATGTTGTCAAAAATCCTTAAAATCGGCGATTGGATATCTCTCGTTGGTGGAGGAGGTATTTGTGAAGGGCATATATTTTCACAAATCCAATCTACAAGGGCTTTGTCTTATGCCTGCTCTACGACTTCTTGAGATGAATGATGAGATCATTTCAACTTATTAAGTTTTTGTCTCATTTGTATCATCATCTCCATTAACTCCATGACTTTTTTCTAAGTTTTATCTTTTTTTTCCCTTGTTGTTAGTTGTTCTCATAGTGCCTCTACGGTCATTTCTCCACTAAAGCTTTTAATTATGAGTAAAGCTTCTATTATCATATGACGGTCTATGTCTTGAGAGTCAGGCCTGAGTTTGGTGTGTTCTGGAGATGAGTCAACTGCCCTATTAGGTGAGTTGTCTTATTCAGGAGTTTACTCATGGAAAGAGTAATTACATCTTTTTTCTAGTATGGTAACAAGGAGTGACTTACAAAGGCTCTTTCTTCTTGAACCGCTTTATTTGTAAGCCTTGTTCGTGTAGTCTTCCTTTGGCGCTTGGATGATTAAGGCATGGGTTCACGATCCCTTCTAGGGTGACAATGAGAAATGACTCTAACAATATGGATAATCTCCCTTTTTGGGATCTTATGTTAGGTTGTTGCCTTATAGTGACTCTTATTATTTTATTTAATTAATCGCCCCTTAGCTACAATCTCGAGGTAGGACTGTGTCCTCTTTAGCTTACTTTTACCCTTCTCTAAATCATTTAATGAGGTGAAGGAATTAGATGGAAATGGTGATAATTGACTTTCTGTGAGGTGTAGAATTTCCAAGTCTACTAAAAATTTTAGTAGCTTTCCCTTTAATTGTAATAGCCAAGATAGGTTCTTCTTCATCCATGCTTGTATTTGGATTTGCTTTTGGTGCTCTTCCTCAAAATTAGGGAGAAGCCAATCAAAGACTGAGACTCTCTTTGCGCCTAATCTCTGGAAGACGAATGCCTTTACTAGTTGAAGCATAGCATTCGGTCCTTCATTAGCCTGACTCTTCTCACTAGGAATGATGATATTAGATCTCTTTCTCTTTGATGGAAGGTGAGAAGTAGATTTATCTTATATGACTGCAACATTAGTTGGTATATCAACAGGTACTCTTTTAAATTGGATAACCTCAAAGATGGTTCCCAACTTAGTCTGAGCTCTGGTTGCTTATGTGGTGATCATTGATTGAGATAGACAAACAATCAATCCTTCTCCCAAGATAATAGTGTATGTTGGGATAGGAACATTCTTTGTTGATACCATTATTCTATAAAAAAAATATAATTCATTAATTTTAATTATAATTCTATCTTATTAATATCTCTATCATATTAACTAAATTCTATATTTAGAGGAGAAGTTGTGTCCCATTGGGTGTTCCAGAATTTGGAAGGCCAAAATTGACTACCTGGGGTAGCGAAAGACCCGAGGAGCAATCTCAAAATAACAAATCAAAATGTGGATGGTTTGAATGCACAATCAAGTATTATGAGAACATAATTTTCAATAAGTACAAACCCCTGTTGTTAATTATTTTAATAATTATCAAAAACTTAACCTAACTAATAAAATAGAGACACAAAAGAAAAAAAGAAAGTATCATTTGATTGATATGAAAGAAAACACATGGTATAAGTAAGGGCATACCTTACTTTACAATGAAATGAATTTAAATTTGTAATCATGAAAGAATATAAAATGAGACAAAGGAAATGGGAAAGAAGTTTTGATATGCGTTGTTACACCACTCTCATGCACTGGACCATATGGAGTGTGACTTGAATATGTCTTGATTTGGGGGCCGTAATATGGTCGGACTACCCATTATAGATAATTATGAATCCTAGATCTCTCGGAATATCTTTACCGAATAAGGGTCCATAATGATTTGAGCTCTACCCTATTCACACTGAGGTATTCGAGCTAAATGACAACTCATAGTGATTTCCTTTTAGGACCTTCAATTGATAACACCGAGCGTCTCATACTTTAGTGTTAAGATGAGTTGGGCTATTTGCAACTTGTGAGCGAGAGCTCTCCACAACACAAATTCAAGGTGATTTTCCACCTCAAATGTGTCGACTCGTGATTGATCTTGTGTTTAGTTCCATTGACCCATTGACCCAACTAGTTCACTTTATTGTATCATCAAATATCTTCCCAAATTCTTTGTTTATTCACTTCTAATATTGCTCATCAATCAATGTAAGTTAAGGATAATTTTTTACCATCTATGCCAAATTGGGTGGCGAGTTTTGCCGAATTCTCTCCGATAATGTAATCATATCAATTAGTAGTCAACATAAGTGGTATCTCTCAATACCCCAAATTCAAACAAGCTTGCTAGGCTCATGACATGCTCTACTCTATTTGAGGTGATTTTTGCCAAATCAAATTTAATCTAAATATAATTAGAATCGAAACTTAGGTGCCACTGAATTATGACTCAAATGTGAGTCTTAGATAGACTTGAATTATGGTCAAATTCGATCGAATATTGAGCCAATTTAGATTTGAATTATTTAGGTTCAAACTAAATTTAGTTGCATTGAGTGAGTCGGATATTCGAAGCAAAATCGAACTCAAAATTTATCTAAAATTTGGACTAAAATAAGAATATAAAAATTTTACTTCTCTAAATCAAATAAATTCTTTAAAAAAATCATTGGTCGGATTTTTCTTATGAATAGGTCCCTGGATGAAAATTTTGCAAAAAAATCCATAAAAGTTCTAAAATTACAAATCAGTTCCTGAAAAATCTAAAATTTATAAATAAATCCCTCAAAAACTTTATATTCACAAATAAATTTCTAACATTTCTACTTTTCACAAATAAGTACCCAAAAATTTTAATTTACAAACAAGTCTAAATTTTATTATTTTATATATAAAATATTAAAAAATTAGGCTCAGAATTCATCTAAAATCTGAACTAAAATAAAAACATAAGAATTTTATAAATAGGTCTCTGAATCAAATAAATTTTTACAAAAAAATCACTAGTCAGATTTTACAACCACAGGCCATGTGTTGTAGGATATGCTCATTATCTAGAAATGGTTAAATTCACCTAAAGCTAACCTTAACTATACATTGTGACAATCCGTTGCAAAGTCAAGATACCTATTATCAAAATATTTCCAAGTCATGTTATATGCTAGATACTACAACGATTTGTCTAGTAAATGGTCTTCTACATGTTATCTCATATGTGGAGCAATTTTTTCTAATATAAAAAGCCATTGTAGTCTCGACTTTCGTGAAAAGTACCTAACCACCTTTATTGATATATTTTGTACTTTCTACCTATCAACATCATCTTGACTTTTCAATTGCTTGTATTATAGTGATTTACAATGCTTGCAATATCTATTTAATGCACTCATATTTCCGTAGAGATGCAATAATTGGGACAAGCATGAATCTTTTTTTATAGGTCTAGGTCTTTTACAATATTTCAAGCCTCGCAAAAAAAATATAGGAATGAACTCACCTCATTGAATGTCTCCTTCAAAGTCTCCAATAAGATACTGAATAATGTGTTACTCCATTGATACTTCATTTTTATAGCTAACAATCACATGATAAAGAATAAAAATGTAAAATTCTTACATCTAGGATACAGTTCTCCATTAGCTCATTCAGTAATTTAAAAATTTTCATATCTTTCATAGGAACTTCTATTGGTATTTTTTTGTTTGGGATATCTAATACATCATACAACAAATATTTGATATCATCCTCATCTTCATAATATACTATAACTAACTTTGCAATTTGGCTATATTGCATTTTTTGCTAATACCATAGCTCTTCTCCATGAAAAATATAATTAGTATATGATAAACTTCATTCCCTTACTATCAAGTATTCGTGAACCTCTTTCTATATCCAATTATACATATTTATACAATCAAAGTATGAATAATTTATCATCTAATCAGTCGGCATATTCAAAAAAATATCAACTCTTTCGATGTATCTCTCGTTCAACTAATTTTTTATCTTAATTTAATTTTTGTCCATTAAAATTTCGACTTACGTAATATCTGTTGATGTGAGGTTTGGATTTGAAGAGAATTATTAAATCAAAAACCTAGATATATAAAACTGAAATATTTCAAACAAAAATGGCATGTTTATAACAAGCTTAGGATACAGTATTGTGACATGTGCGCCACTGCTGAGGATCATTAGAAACATGGACTCTAATAAGTAGAAGGTAAGAAATTTATAATATTTTTATGAAAATAAATCAACGAATAACATGAAGATCTTGGTTAGCAAAATTAGATTGGACTTCCGTGGAGTTCTTCACTATAAGAAAAAGATCTTTTCCTGACGGTTATATTGCGGCGGTTGGAGAAATGCTGTTCGTTTCTGACTTTTTCCGACAAACGTCGAGCGATCAATAGCTGGCATTTTTTGACAAATGCCAGATCTTTTACCGATATTTGTCTTGAGAAACGTTGGTAAAATGTCCGGCATTTCTTTAGAAATGCTGAGAAAAGCCAGTGTTTTCCATCAAACGCTGGGAAAAATCCCGTTAAAGTAAAATCCTAAACCCAATTATCACTCTCCGACTCAGTACGCGGCCACTGCTCCCGGCCGCCAGCTCCACGCCGAATCAGGCCTATCCGTGCCTGCCAGTCACCCGCACCCGGCGCTCGGCAGCACCAGCCGCTCGCCAGCGCATGTCGCTCGTGCACGTAGCTCGCTGGCAGCCACCCGCGGCTTGGCCGCTATCCCCGCCAGCCTACCTGTTTCGCTGCTTCCTCAGCGGTCGGCTCCATGCCTGCTAGTGGTCTCCCAGCATCCTCATCAGCGCCCGCCGTTCGCCTGCGACCGTTGCTCGCCCACACTCACAACTCGCCCGCGCCACGCATGGCCTAGCCGTTGTCCCCGCCAGCCTGCTCACTCTGCGGCCTCCCCAGCAGTCAGCTCCATGGTCTCCCAGCAATTCAGCTCCGTGCCTATTCACGGTCTCCTAGCATTCTCACCAGCGCCCACAGCTCGCCCGCGGCTGCTGCTCACCAGCACAAGCTGCTTGCCAGCGCGCGTACCTCGCCCGTGCTCGCACTTGACCGCACCCACCTGTGGCCTAGCGGCTGTTCCCGCCAGCCTCCTCGTGATCTAGGAATTACTGAGCTTGATTTGTTCGTTTATTCATTGCATTTGCATGGTTTTCCTCTATTGATATGGTGCAGAAAAATCGTTGTTTTGCTTTTATGTCTACTAATACATCGAGAAATGGCATTGGATTGCTTGGATTTTGTTCTAGTATTTGTGGAAACTGCCCGATTGCTTGCTAGCAATGTTGCACGTGCAAATGGGAATTTTTTACCACGCGAATTGGATGCATGAGTTCTATCTGCGGGATTAATTTAATTAATTGGAGGCCTATATGAAGTTTAGTGTAGATTGATCTGTGAGTCAACAATTGATGGCTGGTGAAGCAGAGAAATCCACACAATCAAATAAATAAAACCTGTTCTTTAACAAGTTAAATTTTATGAATATTTAGTGTATTATAGCCCAATCTTGTTCATGGAAGTCATGCATCAAGTGAATACCTACTGTATTTCCCGAGTCCAAGAGCATAGACAACATTGAATGCTGTAGATTTAGAATATTATGATTATTATTGGCACTGAGTGAAGTATGCTATCGCACACTTTCATGGCAAAGCAGATAATTCAAACAACAAGCCTTTTGCTTTTGCTGATAAAGATAATAGTATTCCCAAGTCAGATGCAGCATGCAGCAGTATTGATAGGTCAGGACTCTGGCTTGGAACCATGTAGTAATAGCTCCCATAGGCTGTAAATTATTTTGAAGTTTCTATTTTGCCCTGCATAACTTTCCAATTACGCCAAAGTGAGAATTAACTTCCTTGGTGCCCTCTTCTCATCCAAGCTATTTCCATTGCTTGACGGATCTCATCCAAGTGAAAATTAACCAGGTACTTCATGTTACTTGTTGATTTTTTTTTCATAAAAATACCATAAATTTCCTACCTTTTACTTACTGGAGTCCATATTTCCAATGATCCCCAGTACGCACATGTCACAATATTGCATTCTAAGCTTGTTATAAACATGTCATTTTTGTTTGGAATAGTTGAGCTTTATATAATTCTCTTTGGTTTAATAATTCTCTTCAAATCCAAACCTCACGTCAACAGATATTAAGCCAAAATTTCAATGTACAAGATTTAAATCAAAATAAAAAATCGGTTGAATTAGAGATATATCAAAGGAGTTAGTGTGTTTCTTAAATATACTTGTAGAAACAAAAGGACTAATCGGATAATAAGTGTTCATGCATTGAGTATATAAATATGTACAATCAGACATGAAAAGAGATTCACGAATATTTGATAGTAATGAGATGAAGTTTATCATATACTAATTGAACTTTTCATGTAGAAGAGTCACGATATCAATACGAAATGGATTATATTCAGGTTGCAGAGTCAGTTGCAGTGCATGATAAAGATGGGGATGACAACAAATGTTTGTTGCATTATGCATTAGGTATTCCGAATGTAGAATGCCAACGAAAGTTCCCATAAAAGATGATATAAAATCCTTTAAATTACTAAATAAAGTTAATAGAGAACTATACGCTAGATGCAAAAATTTTACATTCTTATCCTTTATCATGTGATTATTGACCGTAAAAGCCAAATATCGATGGAGTAACAAATCATTTAGTATTCTATTGGAGACTTTGAAGGAGATATTTCATAAGTTGAGTTCATTCACATATTCTTATCATGAGACTTAAAATATTGTAAAAGTTCTGAACCTCAGGTATATAAAAATTTATTCTTATCCCATTCACTGCATACTTTATAGGAATAAGAGTGCATCAAATATATGTTACAAGTATTATAAATCACCATAATACAAGTAATTAGAAAGTCAAGGTGATATTAATAATTAGGAAGTACGGAATATATCAATGAAAGTGGTTAAGTACTTTTCCCTGAAGTTGAGACTACAGCTGCTTTATATGTCAGAGAAAACTACTCCACATATGAGATGGCATGTAGAGGGCTATTTAGGATATGGATCATTGCAACATCCAATAGATAGCATGGCGTGGAAGAATATTGATAGTAAGTATCCTGATTTTGTAATGGATTGTCACAATATACAACTAAGATTAGCTTTAAATGGATTCAATCCTTTCAAGACAATGAACATATCGTATAGAACATAGCTCATGGTTTTGTTCCCTACAATTTGTCATTATGATTATGTATAAAACAATCGTCATTCATCTTATCCATACTTATCGAGAAACCAAGGGCTTAGAAAATGACAGATATATATTTATAATTGTTGATAGAATAATTGAAGGAATTATGAGAAGCAAGTGTGCTGACATATAATACAAGTAGAAATAAGATGTTTTGCATGCGTGCAGCATTATTATGAACTATTAATGATTTTTCTGTATATGCTTATATGTTAGATTATATGACAAGAGGACAGAAGGTTTGTCGAGTCTATGCCAAGAACACACACTCTTGTTGATTGAGTATGGCCTTTCTCCCTTATGGCTTTCTAGAGAGGATACACTAAATGAAGTGATTGGTGTACTAAATGAGATAGGAACCTATGCAGAGTTATTTTCAATCAAAAAAAGAAGAAAGACTAGAGGGGCTACAAATGACATATTGAGAAGTAGGAGCAATTGGAAAAAAATAAGCGTATTCTTTGGCTTACCGTACTTGAGCACATTGCAAATTTGGCATAATTTTGATATCATACACATTGAAAAAAAATACAATAACATGCTATGGTTATTGTTGGATAACTCCAAGTGAAAAGGCAATCTGAATGCATGATTGGATCTCAGGAATATTGAAATAAAAAAGGCACTCTATCCATAGGAAAGGGATAGTAAGACTTACTTGCCTCCCACTTTATTTATCATGAATAAAAAAGAAAAGAATATATTTCTTCATATTCTAAAAAAAGTAAAAATACTCAATGGTTATGCATAAAATATTTCTAGATATATGAATATAAAGAATCAGATGATATTAGGTTTAAAAAATCATGATTGTCATATACTTATATAATAATTATTATCAATCGCAATTAGGGCTTGCCTTCCAGAAAATGTGGCTAAAACACTTATTGAAATAAACAATATCTTTATGTAGTTATATACGAACAATGGACAACAATCTGACTTTGATGGTTTGCAACAAAGGATTGTCATTGCTCTCTTCTAGCTTGAATAAATCTTCTAGCCTTCACTCTTTAATGTTATGAAATATCTTTCTGTTTATTTAGTAGAGGAGGCAGTGATTGCTGGTCTTGTGCAATATTGGTCTATATATCCAATAGAGAAGTGAAAGTTTATAATCTCATATATGCATTACATACTAAATGGTAACATACACATATCTATGAACTAATACATATTGTCATTCTTTAGAATGTTAATATGGTTAACATACTTCGTGTATTTCTAACTTTTGTGAATGAGTACTTGCATCCAATAATTGTGGTCCTGGAGAATGTGGCTAATTTGATTCTTTCTATTGACTATCTAGTGCTTAGCATATATTATACTATTTAAATCTATGACAGGTGAAGTAGTTGCACAAGATTTCAAGTTGTGTGGTTCACCATCTAAGGAGTATTGGAGGAAATCAAAATTGCCACATATAATTTTTAAACCACAACAACCTTATTGATGTTGTCTTTGTGATACATTTAGAGAATTACCTTTCTCGGCTCTAGCACTTATGGATTCTTTGCTTGCAATTGAACCAACAAATAGAGGAATAGCTAGTTCTACTCTTGAGAGTGAAGAATTGGTCTTCTTATTTGTGTCTTTACGAGTGATTCATATTCAATCATTTTTGTTACGGTTATAATACTAGTTGGTGAAAATTTATGATGAGTTGTGCTATTTTGTTCATGGAATTTGTGAGAGTGATACACATTATTTGTTTGTTATTTTTATCTTAATTTGCTCTGTTGTATATTTCTTATTACTTGTGAAGTTGTCATCCACAAAGAGGAAATAGTATTTGGGTTTTCATAAAACACTAGGACTATTCTCAATATTTTTTCATAAAATGTCGGGAATATTTTTAGTGTTTCTATATAAAACACTGAGACTATTCCTAACATTTCTAAATAAAACATTAGGACTATTCTCTGCATTTTTATAGAAAACTTTGGGAATATTCTCAGGATTTCTCATCAAACACTGGGACCAATCCTAGCGTTTCCTCTAAAAACACCGAGAATAGTTCTAGCACCTCTCAGAAAATGTCGAGACTATTTTTGACATTTGATGGAAAAATGTTGCGAATATTCTAAGTGTTTGATGTAAAAATGCCACTACTATATTTTTTCGCTATCATTTGTTAATGCCACAAAAAATATCGAGAATAAATTTTTCCGGTATTTTAAAAATGAGAAATTTTTGCACCTTTTTTTACCGATATTTTGTAAGCATTGAGAAAAAATGGTAGGAATCTTTTTCTGACATTTTTTGATATTTTTAGAGGTATTTTTGAAATGCCAAAAATACCCCAAAATGTTATAGTGGTTGTCACGTAGCACTAATATAATCTCATGAAATATGAAAAGCACAATCAAGAAGGAAGAATATATAGAGCTATCATTGCATAATGTTGCTAACCTTCCTTCGAAGCGCATACTGTTTGGGTATTGCTTTTGGCACGAGGCAATGGAAGATGAACACAACAATAGAATATGATGGGCCAACCAAGAACCTTAAGATGTAAGACTAACTTCATGCTTTCAATAGAAAACTACCTCCTATATCAGTGGTATTGGCTATGTGGAAAATTCAGCAAGGGTATTGTGCTAATACAAAAAAATCATGATCTTATTAATTAGCAAGGTTGCAAGCAAAGAAAAAAAAAGAGTAAATCACAATCTACCAATAGGTGATCTTGAGACATCTGTGATACCATCTCCATGACCATAACTTAGTCCTATCATCATTACACTATATTGTTCTCCTACATTTTTAGCAGATGTCATCTCCAAGGCCACAAAAAAATTAGCAAGGGATCCACAACTTAGTTTCTCATGCATCAACAAAGCAAAAAGAGCATACTTAGAACAATAAATTATCAGAAAAGAAAACAACTATTCATCCATTGTTAGTGATTTGATCTATAAACAAACTAATAGAATTCATGCTAGCATTCTTAATAAACCAAACTTATCTAGTTAATATTCTTGCAACCAATAATCAGATACTTGTCACCAAAATATTCAGCAAGTAATCAAACCATTACACATGAAATCTCTAGTATTTGCCAAAATTTCAAGTAGAGTTTCCTAATGGTAGGCAATAGGTGGCATTAGGGTGTTATCATGCTTATCTGAATTTGAGATTAATGTCATTGGTGAGGAACAAAAACTTGCGAGTAGTAAGGCTAGAGGGAGGAGAGCACACCAAAGAGGAAGAAGCTATAGGTGGTTAGGTTGGAAGCTAGAGGGAGGAGCATAGGCCGAAGGGAGGAGAGCATGCCGAAGAGGAAAAACCTACGGGTGGTTAGGCCAGAGGTTGGAGGGAGAAGAGCACGGCAGACTCCAACAAGACCAATGCAAGTGCAAGTGGTAGCCGCGGGTAGGAGCGGTGTGAGCGAAGGTGGACAATAGTCATTAAACGCCTAAAATTTTTCGACGTTTGTCATTAAATGTCATGAATTCTTGATGTTTGTAAGAACAATGCCAAGAACTCCCTGTATTTTGTTAGAGCAATGCTGAAAATTCCTGGCAATTAATGACAAAATCTAGAAAATACTAATATTTGTCAAGAAATGCAGGGAATTCCTAACATTTTTCATAAGACTCTGAGAATTGCTAGTGTTTTTTTGACAAATGCTGG
>RXID01014962.1:0-102500 GCA_005019695.1 Trichopus zeylanicus subsp. travancoricus
TATGTTATGTGATGGGCATGTATTATATATTTTATTTATATATCAATTTCTACATAATTTATATAGGATTTTCTTTTTTGATTTTATTATATATATATTGTATATTAGAAACAAAAAAAATTTTCTAAGAAAATAAAATGAAAAAAAGTTAAATAAAAAAAAACTCTTATTCGTGTTTGTGCAACGCAATAAGTTTAAAAAAAAAGAACAATCTTTTTTAAACAATACATGTCTTCCACATAGAGTAATAAAAATTAGTAATTTAAATGGCGGTCCCCCAAAAATGTACTTCTATATCAAAAAAATATATTCTAGAAGTATTTGGAGGAAAACAACATATTTAGCTGCAGGAAAAGCTTTTTCTTTAGCTAAATTGGTTTCTACCAGACATTCCAAAAGTTTTTTTATACAACAAAGAAGAAAAAAAAACTTGGACTAATCTGAATCCATACGGCACGAAAAAAAATGTCATTTTTTAAGATGAATGATTCGTATTAGTTACTATATTGAACTCCTCAATATAAGTTAGAACTAACTATTATGGTATGTAGAATACCAATTCTTCTGTCTATTGTCTAGTGGGTTTTATTTTCATTTTCCATTTTTTCTTTTTCATTACAATATATAGATTTAACTCATGATGAGATGTTGTTTTTTCCTATCAGTTGTACTTTTCACAATTTATTTGAATCTTCTATTGTGAAAAGTACAATTGTGATAGAGATTGAAATTCTTTTGTTATATACTTAGCCCCAAAACCTAATTAATTAGGTAAATATATTACCATAAATTATAAATTATTTACACAACAGGGAATATTAATACTTAATTAAATTAAGGTATCAAAATTGTTAGAAAAAAATTTAGATTTAGTGATGAAATTGTGATACATATGGAATACTAAACTAGTTTTATTTGATTTTGTTCATTGCTAAAATCCATTTTTTTGGATCGATGAAAGAAACCAAGAATAAATCATCAAAAAAGATAGAAAAAGGAGAATTTCATTCTTATTCTTAGTTCTATATCTCATATGAAAACAAAATTCTTGTTTCCTAAACTAGATTGAATTGCCGAATGTCAACGATTTGACATGAATTTACTATTATTATTTCAAGTAAGCTACCATGGTGAAATTAGTAGACACGCTATTCTTAGGAAGTAGTGCTAGAGCATCTCAATTCAAGTCCAAGTGGTGGCACCACCCCCCCCCCCCCCAAAAAAAAAAAAAAAAAAAAAGAAAAAAGGCAGAATGGATACATTATAGAATGTATTCAATTCCCAATTTACATTTTTCAATGGGATCCCCCTTTTTATGATATTTGTAACTCTTGAACATATATTAACTCATATCTCTTTTTCAATCATTTTGATTGTGATTACGATTCATTTGATGACCTTATTAATCCACAAAATTCCAGGATTACGTGATTCCTTGGAAAAGGGGATAATAGCTACTTTTTTTTCTATAACAGGATTATTAATTATTCGATGGATTTATTCCAGACATTTCCCATTAAGTAATTTATATGAGTCATTAGTCGTCCTTTCATGGAGTTTCTCAATTATTCATATGATTCCATATTTTAGGAATTGCAAAAATGATTTAAGCACAATAATTGCACCAAGTGCCATTTTTATTCAAGGATTCACCACATCGGATCTTTCAACTGAAATGCATCAATCTGCAATATTAGTGCCTATTCTAAAATCCCAATGGTTAATGATGCACATAAGTATGATGTTATTGAGCTATGCAACTCTTTTATGTCGATCATTATTATCAATCGCTCTTTTAGTCATTACATTTCAAAAAAATATCGATATTTTTTGTAAAAGGAAAAAATTGTTAATCTAAATTAAATCATTTTTCTTTAGTAAGACCGAATATTTGAATATAAAAGAAGTGTTTTTCAATTGAAAAACACTTCTTTTCTTTCATTTCGAAATTATTACAAATATCAATTGACTCAACGTCTGGATTATTGGGCCTATCACATCATTAGTTTAGGGTTCATCTTTTTAACCATGGGCATACTTTCTGGAGCAGTGTGAGCTAATGAGGTATGGGGATCTTATTGGAATTGGGACCCCAAAGAAACTTGGTCATTTATTACTTGGACTATATTCGCAATTTATTTGCATACTAGAATAAATGAAAATTTGCAAGGTACGAATTCCGCATTTGTAGCTTCTATAGGATTTCGTATAATTTGGATATGCTATTTTGGGATCAATCTATTAGGAATAGGTCTACAAAGTTATGGTTCATTCACATTAACATGTAATTGAATAAATAACATAAATAATAAATGCAAAAGAATACATGAGGATATTGTCTCATATGTAATGAAAGTTTGTGCAAGTGGTTCTCCAAAACTTGACATGTATCCCATTACAATTCTAATTCACTTTATCTTTTTTCCCATTGTACAGGAGATACAAAATTTAAAATTTAAATCAAAGAATTGTCTCATTAATAAAAAAATTATCTATGAAAATAATTAGATAAGATAGCTTCTATCTTATCAATTGATAATGAGAAAACACAATCTAGATAAATACCAATCCCTATTACGGGTAGAAAGATACAAATAGATACAAATAGTTCTCGTGGTCCAGAATCCGCAAAATTGGGGACATTGAATAACTTGTATCCATAGAACATTTGACGTGACATAGACAATAAATAAATACAAGTTAATATCATTCCAATTGCCATTACAAAAGTAATTAGGATTTTTGGCATTAAAAGATATTATTGGCTGGTAATTATTCCCCAAAATACTACTAATTCTGCAACAAAGCCACTCATTCCCAGCAATGCAAGAGAAGCCATCGAAAAACTACTAAACATAGTAAATATTTTTGGCATTGGAAGAGATATCCCACCCATTCCGTCCAGATAAACAAGATGTATTCTATCACAACTCGTTCTTGACAAGACAACAAAGTGTAGCACAAATAAATCCATGAGAGAGTATTTGTAAAATAGCCCCATTGAGACCCATGTCGGTTATAGAACCAATTCCTATAATTAGGAAACCCATGTGAGATTTGGAAGAGTAGGCTATTCTCTTTTTTAGATTACATTGACCAAGAGATGTTGAGGCTGCATAGATTATTTGTATCGTTCCAACTATCACCAACCGTGGAGAAACTATAGAATGAGCATGGGATAATAATTCCATATTAATTCAAATCAATCCATATGCTCCCATTTTTAATAAGATCCCAGCTAGAAGCATACATGTACTATAATGTGCTTCTCCATGGGTATCCGATAACCATGTATGCAGGGGTATAATCGGTGATTTGACATCATAAGCAATAAGGAAACCAAAATAGGATATTATTTCCAAAGCCACAGGGTATGAATGATTAGCCAATCTTTCGAAATCTAATGTTAGTTCATTAGAACCATATAAACCCATACCTAGAAATCCTATCAAGAGAAAAATAGAATCCCCTGCCATGTACAAAATAAACTTTATGGCCGATTACAAACATTCCCCCCACCCCCCCACATAGATAAAAGTAAGTAAAATAAAAATAAACCCCACAACATAGATAAAAGTAAGTAAACAAGAATTAATTCTAATTCCCATATGATGAAAAAAAGTAAAAGGTCTCAAGAAGAAAACAATCCTATCTGATCACTATACATCACTAACATCAGTAAATAAAATAATCGCAAATTTCAAGTAACTGGCCAAGATGCTAAAGTAGCTAATGTAGTGATAAATCCCGTTAGTAAAATAGGTCCTATGTAGAGTTCATCGATCCCCAATCTCCAGTGAAAATCTAAAATATTTATTCATTTATAATCCTCCCTTAATTGGATTAATGGATCGTCCAATTGGAAATGATAATAGAATACATAGGTTGTTAGGAGGAGTTCCAATAAGCTAATACATATGGTATACCAGCGAAACACCTTATTCCCTTTATAGGGGAGAAGAAAAATTGAAGAACTCGCAAATATCAGCAAAACAACAATTATTATTAACCAAGGAAAAGAACTTGTGATAAGGACAAGATACACTTTGACCAAAAAAAACCCATGCTCGAAATAATATATTTTATCAAGTTTGGGTTTTTGTCGGTAAAAAGGAATCAAATGATTCAAGTGGAGTTTTTTGTAGCGTATCAATAAGATAAACCCATGCTGCGAGTTGTTTCATGCCATAAATAAATGCGGATACTCAAAAAATTGGTTGGGCAAGCGGATTCACATCTCTTACAACCCACACAGTCCTCAGTTCTTGGCGTGGAAGCAATTTTCTTAACTTTACATCCATCCCAAGGTATCATTTCCAATACATCTGTGGGTCAGGCTCATACACATTTTGTACACCCTATACGTGTATCATAAATTTTTACTGAATCCGACATTGGATCTGTAAATTCAAGTTTTGAACATAAGAATTTTCGATCTGGTTCAGTAATTGAATCATCTATTTATATTATAGATTATAGATACTAGAAAAAATGGTGGTTTATCAAATTTTTGAATCCGTATCTAAACTAAAAACTAAACTAAAGATAGATTAATATTTCTAACTTTGTTCATAAGAAAGGGCCAATAAACCTTGACTTCTGTTTCCGCAAATGTGGTCATAGTACATGCAAATTTCAATTCAAATTGGTCAAAAATCAATAGAAAAATGAATTCTAATGGATTTAGATTAGAAATTAATAGAATTTATTATAGTATAATTAATTCTAATTAATTATACTATATAAATTCTACTATAATTATACTACATATATGTCTTTTTTAAATGTATATGATTATTTTATATTTATTTTTATTACAATTAATTATTCAACAGATTCGATTGATTAATACATATTCGAATAGCTAGCCCAATAGCTGCTTCAGCAGCTGCAATAGCTATAACAAAGATTGAAAAAATGTCTCCTTTTAATTGGCGATTATCAAATCATTCAGAAAAATGTTACAAGATTAATATTAACTAAATTTAGTATAAGTTCACGACACATAAGTGCTCTAACCATGTTTCCACTTGTGATCAATCCATAAATACCAAGCGAAAATGAATATACACATAAAAAATATATGTTCGAACATTATTGACTAATTTCTCATCAAATTTCGACATGAACAAAAATTCAATTGGATTTCCTTGAATAGAACAATTACAAAACAAAAGAAGGTATTGACAATAGATTTAACAAAAAATCTTTCTATTTTTTATTTGATTTAGAACTTTTCTTTTACTTTTAATTCTAAGTATTTTTACTGACGAGCCATAATAATTGCACCTATTAAATAAATTAGAAGAATTATTGAAATAAGTTCAAATGGAAGATAAAAATTGGTTAATAAACGAATCCCAATTTGTTGAACATTACTTATTAAGTCTTGTTCTATAATCTGGTTTGATCTTGTAGTCCAAATAATTTCGCACCATGATGTGTCTGGGATAGTAGTAATTAGTGAAAAAAAATACTTGTAGAAATCACTGAAGTAACTCCATGTCCAACGGTCCAAAGATGGGAATCATTAGAATATTTTGAACTCTTCATGAACATTATAGCAAATATGATTAAGACATTTATGGCTCCCGCATAAATAAGGAGCTGCACAGCAGCTACAAAATAGGAGTTTGATGGAATATAAAATAAGGATATACAAAAAAGAATGCATCCCAATGAAAAAGTAGAAAAAATAGGATTGGTAAGTAATACCACTCCCAAACCCCCTAATATAAGAACTGATCCCAAAAATTTTACAAGAATACCATGTATTGGTCCAAGTAAATCCATTATGTATAATGTATAAAATAAGAGATAAAGATATTTCATGACCTTACTGAATGGTCCAGGAAAAAGGTTACTCTATTGTTTTCTTGTATCTTGTATATGATACATTCCTAATTTAAATTTTATCTTCATGTATTATGGATTAATGTAGATAAATTTATGGGACCAATCTTATCCTATTTTTTAAGCGAAAAGAAAAAAGTAGTTCAAATATTCAAAATCATCACCAAAATCTATTTTGAGTTTAAATTAAAGAATAATTCTCAACACCAAGTGGTTATAATTAGTATTTGTAGTTACTAACCAAACAAAACAAAAGAAGCTTGAATTTTTTATATTAAAACAAAATTTTAGTAATTAGTAATCATTTTCAAATCAAGTGGTTTATCCTTGTCTATTTGGATTTGAGTCAAATTCAAAACTATTTGAATTGTGTAATCTCCAATTACTGACATCGGTAACCATCCCAAGGCAATTTGATTATAATTCAACTCGTGACAATCATAAGTAGAAAGTTCATATTCTTCAATCATTGATAAACAGTTTGTTGGACAATACTCGACACAGTTACCACAAAAGATAAAGAACCCAAAATCAATACTGTAATTAAGCAATTTTTTTTACTATTTATTTTCTAATCTCCAATCAACAACAGGTAGATCTATGGGACATACACAAACACATACTTCACAAGCAATACATTTATCAAATTCAAAATGAATTTGACTGCGGAAATGCTCTAATGTGATCGATTGTTTGTAAGGATATTGAATAGTTACAGGTAAATGATTTGTGTGGATAAGGAAATTATAAAACTTTGACCAATGTACCTTGCAGCTCGTAGTGTTTGTTGACCGTAATCTATGAACCCAGTCACCATAGGGAACATATTGTATATACATGAATAAATTGATGTTTCTTTTTCTTGTTTGAGAGAGGTTAGTAGAATATTGTTATTTTTTACTTATAGTGAAACAAGTTGTATAGAAGTTGTCAATAAGAGATTACCAAGAGAGATAGGTAAAAGAAATTTCCATCTAAGATTTAATAGTTGGTCCATTCTCATCCAAGGTAAAGTCCATCTTGTTGTGATAGAAATGAATAGAAACAAATAAGCTTTAAGTAATGTAATAAAGATAGCAATTGGAATTCCAAAGACTGCAGCCATTTTCTTTTTTACGAAAAGTTCGGGACAGAATATGTACAGAATAAATAAACTCCACCCTCCTAAGTAAATGACTGTTACAAATAGTGAAGAAACTAATAGATTTAGGTAAGGAGCAACGTAAAATAAACCATATTTGATACCTGAATATTCAATTTGATAACTTGCTACTAATTCTTCTTCTGCTTCTGGTAAATCAAAAGGTAATCTCTCACATTCTTCTAAGGAAGAAATTAGGAAAACTATAAACCTTATGGCTCGACACCACAGATTCCATCCCCCAAAATCGTATTTTGACTATGCCTCAACTATATCAACTGTACTTAAACTGTTAGATAATCATAGTCGATAATAACATCACTGTTCATAGGGAAATAGAAGAATAAAGATACATAACACAGTCCTAAATTAGATCAAAAAAATTCCGTTTGCTAGGATAACAAAAAAGTACTTCCGAATTGATCTCATCCCTTAGCTTAGTGAGCATGCCCCTGATAATTGTGTCATTGTGCCTAGGCTGTGAGGGCTCTCAGCCACATGGATAGTTCAATGTGCTCATCAGTGCCTAACCTGAAGATGTGGATCATCCAAGATACATTAGCATGGCGTACTCCACCCATTCGAATCAGAGTTTGAAACCAAACTTCTTCTCAGGAGGATAGATGGGGTGACTCAGGTGAGATCTAATGTAGATCTAACTTTCTATTCACTCGTGGGATCCGGGCAGTCCGGGGGGGACCACCACGGCTCCTCTCTTCTCGAGAATCCATACATCCCTTATCAGTGTATGAACAGCTATCTCTTGAACACAAGTTTAGGTTCAGCCTTGATGGGAAAATGGAATACCTAACAACGCATTTTCACAGACCAAGAACTACGAGATCACCCCTTTCATTCTGGGGTGACGTAGGGATCATACAGTTCGAGCCTTTTTTCACGCTTTCCCAGAGTTCTGGAGAAAGCATCAAAAGGAAGAAAAGAACATGACATTATTTTTCCTTTCTGTAGGGACCAGGAGATTGGATCTAGCCATAAGAAGAATTCTTGGTATAAACAACTCACTTCTTGGTCTTCGATCCCCTCAATCACTACGAGCGCTCCCCGATCAGTGCAATGGGATGTGTTTATTTATCTATCTCTTAACTCAAAATGGAAGCAGGTTTGAAAAAGGATCTTAGAGTGTCTAGGGTTGAACCAGGAGGGTCTCTTAATTCCTTCTTTTTTCTTCCCATCGGAGTTATTTCACAAAGACTTGCCATGTTAAGGGAGAAGGTAAGCACACTTGAAGAGCATAGTACAATGGAGAGCTGTATGCTGCATTTGGGATGGATGAATCCCTCCCAAAAAGGAATTATTTATTATCTCCCAATTTGTTGGATCGTAGGTGCGATGATTAACTCCATGGGTGAAGTCTCTGGTTCATGTCTAGGATGGCCTAGCTACACCAGGGAAAAGGATAGAAGAGGCATTTGACTCTTTCATGCATACTCCACTTGGCTCAGGGGGATATAACTTAGTTGGTAGAGCTCTGCTCTTGCAATTGGGTCATTGCAATTACGGGTTGGATGTCTAATTATCTAGGCAGTAATGATAGTATCTTGTACTTGAACCGGTGGGTCACTTTTAATAAGGAAGAGGACCGAAACATGCCACTAAAAAAGACTCTACTAAGACAAAATGATGGGTTGTCAAGAACGTAGAGGAGGTAGGATGGGTAGTTGGTCAGATCTAGTATGGATCATACATGGATGAGAGTTGGAGTCGGCGGCTCTCCTAGGGTTCCCTCATCTGGGATCCTTGGGGTAGAGGATCAAGTTGGCCCTTGTGAATAGCTTGATGCACTATCTCCCTTCAACCCTTTGAGTGAAATGTGTCAAAAGGAAGGAAAATCCATGGACCAGCCCCATCATCTCCACCCTGTAGGAACTACGAGATCACCCCAAGGATGCCTTTGGCATCCAGGGGTCACGGACCAACCATAGACCCTATTCAATAAGTGGAATGCATTAGCTGTCTGCTCTCCAGTTTGGTAGTAAGGGTCAGAGAAGGGCAATCACTCGTTCTTAAGACCAACATTCTTAAGACCAAAGAATCAGGTGAAAAAAGGGGGAGAGCTCTCTGTTCCTATTCTCCTATAGCTGGACTCTCGAGAACCACAAGAATCCTTAGAATGGGATTCCAAATCAGCACCTTTTAAGAAGAGTTTCTCTTTGGATAGCATAGTACGATGAAAGTTGTAAGCTGTGTTCGGGGGCAAGTTATTGTCTATCATTGGCCTCTATGGTAGAATCAGTTGGGGAGGCCTGAGAGGCGGTGGATTACCCTATGGTGATTGTCAGTGGTTTGAGTCCGCTTATCTCCAGCCAGTGAACTTAGCTGATACTATGATAGCACCCAATTTTTCTGATCTGGTAGTTCAATCTATGATTTCTCATTCATGGATGTTGATAAGATCCTTCCATTTAGCATTAGCAGCACCTTAGGATGGCATAGCCTTAACGTTAATGGCAAGCTTCAAATGAGGAAAGGCTTACGGTGGATACCTAGGCACCCAGAGATGAGGAAGCAGGTAGCAAGAGATGAAATGCTTTGGGGAGTTGAAAATAAGCATAGACTGGAGATTCTCGAATAGGTCAACCTTTCGAAATGCTACCAAATCCATGGGTAGGCAAGAGACAACCTAGAGAACTGAAACATCTTAGTAGCCAGAGCAAAAGAAAGCAAAAGTGATTCCCGTAGTAGCGGCGAGTGAAATGGGAGTAGCCTAAACCATGAAAATGGGGTTGTGGGAGAGCAATACAAGCATCATGCTGCTAGGTGAAGCGATGGAGTACTACACCCTAGATGGCTAGAGTCTAGTACCCAAAAGCATCACTAGCATACGCTCTGACCCGAGTAGTATGGGGCACGTGGAATCTTGTGTGAATCAACAAGGACCACCTTGCAAGGCTAAATACTCCTAGGTGACCGATAGCGAAGTAGTACCATGAGGGAAAGGTGAAAAGAACCCACATCGGGGAGTAAAATAGAACATGAAACTGTGAGCTCCCAAGTAGTGGGAGGAGAATGTCATCTCTAAATGCGTGCTTGTTGAAGAATGAGCTAGCGACTCATAAGCAGTGGCTTGGTTAAGGGAACCCACCGGAGCCGTAGTGAAAGCAAGTCTTCATAGGGCGATTGTCACAACTTATGGACCTGAACCTGGGTGATCTATCCATGACCAAGATGAAGCTTGGGTGAAACTAAGTGGAGGTCCAAACTGACTGATGTTGAAGAATCAATGGATGAGTTGTGGTTAGGGGTGAAATGCCACTCGAACCTAGAGCTAGCTGGTTCTCCCCGAAATTCATTGAGGTGTAGCAGTTGACTGGACATCTAGGGGTAAAATAGTATTTCGGTGTGGGCCACGAGAGTGGTACCAAATTGAGGCAAACTCTGAATACTAGATATGACCCTAAAATAATAGGGGTCAAGGTCGACCAGTGAGACAATGGGGGATAAGCTTCATCATTAAGAGGGAAATAGCTTCATCACCAGCTAAGGCCCCTAAATGACTGCTCAATGATAAAGGAGGTAGGGGTGCAGAGATAGCCAGGAGATTTGCCTAGAAGCAGCCACCCTTGAAAGAGTATGTAATAGCTCATTGATCGAGTGCTCTTGCATCAAAGATGAATGGGGCTAAGTGATCTGCCGAAGCTGTGGGATTTAAAAATGCATCGGTAGGGATGAAGCAAAAGTGAGAATGTTGACTTGTGTAATGCAAACACTGGTGAGAATCCAATGCCCTGAAAACCTAAGGGTTCCTCCGCAAGGTTAGTCCACGGAGGGTGAGTCAAGGCCTAAGATCAGGCCGAAAGGCGTAGTCGATGGACAATAGATGAATATTCCTGTACGACCCCTTGTTGGTCATGAGAGATGGAGGAGGCTAGGTTAGCCAAAAGATGGTTATCAGTTCAAGGACACAAGGTGACCTTGCTTTTTCAGAGTAAGAAGGGGTAGAGGAAATGCCTTGAGCCAATGTCCGAGTACCAGGCACTACAGCGCTGAAGTAACCCATGCCATACTCCCAGGAAAAGTTTGAACAACCTTCAACAAAAGGGTACCTGTACCCGAAACTGACACAGGTGAGTAGTTAGAGAATACCTAGGGGTGCGAGATAACTCTCTCTAAGGAACTCAGCACAATAGCCCCTTAACTTTGGGAGAAGGGGTGCCTCCTCACAAAGGGGGTTGTAGTGACCAGGCCAGGGTGACTGATTATCAAAACATAGGTCTCCAAAAAGTCATAAGACCATGTATGGGGGCTAATGCCTGCCCAGTGATGGAAGGTCAAGGAAGTTGGTGACCTGATGATAGGGTAGCCAGCGATCGAAGCCCTGGTGCATGATGGCCATAACTATAATGGTCCTAAGGTAGTGAAATTCCTTGTTGGGTAAGTTTTGACCTGCACAAAAGGCGTAATGATCTGGGCACTATCTCAAAGAGAGGCTCAGTGAAATAGACATGTTTGTGAAGCTTTAATATTCCCTGGGATTGGCTTTGGGCCTTTCCTGCATAGCTTAGGTGGAGGGAAAAGAAGGCCTCCTCTCAGGGGGACCCGAGCCATCAATGAGATACCACTCTCGAAGAGCTAGAATTCTAACCTTGTGTCAGGACCTACAGGCCAAGGGACAGTCCCAGGTAGACAATTTATATGGGGTGTAGGCCTCCCAAAGTATAACAGAGGTGTACAAAGGTTTCCTCAAGCCGGACGGAGATTGGCCCTCGAGTGCAAAGGCAGAAGGGAGCTTGACTGCAATACCAACCCGTTGCCTTAGTGATCCGATGGTGCCCAGTGGAAGGGTCATCGCTCAATGGATAAAACTTACTCTAGGGATAACAGTCTGATCTTCCCCAAGAGTTCACATTGATGGGAAGGTTTGGCACCTCGATGTCGGCTCTTCACCACTTGGGGCTGTAGTATCTTCCAAGGGTTTGGCTGTTCGCCCATTAAAGTGGTATGTGAGCTGGGTTCAGAATGTCATAAGACAGTTCGATCCATATCCGGTGTGGGTGTTAGATCATTGAGAGGACCTATCCCTAGTATGAGAGGACCGGTAAGGACGCACCTCGAGTGTACCAGTTATCATGCCCATGGTAAATGCTAGGTAGCCAAGTGTGGAGCGGATAACTGTTGAAAGCGTCTAAGTAGTAAGCCCACCCCAAGATGAGTGCTCTCCTATTCTGACTTCCCCAGAGCCTCTAGGAGCACAGCTGAGACAGCGACGGGTTCTTTGCCCCTGCGGGGATGGAGCAATATAAGTATTGAAATTCCAAGATAAGGTCACGGTGAGATGAGCCATTTATCATTACGATAGCTGTCAAGTGGAAGTGCAGTGATGTATGCAACTGAGGCATCCTAACATATTGAGAGATTTGAACCTTGTTCCTACACGACTTGATCAATTTGATTAGGCACTCGCCATCCATTTTCATTGTTTAACTATTTGACAACATGAAAAGACCAAAAAAAAGCTCCATCCTTCTCTATCTTTCCAAGGGATGGAAGGGTAGAAGCCTTTGGTGTCCCTTCCAGTCAAGAAGTCAAGAATTGGGGCCTCATAATCACTAGCCAATATGCTTTTCTCGCATCCATTCTTTATTCATGATTCGATATTCTAATGTCCTGGGCATAGAGGAACCACACCAATCCATCCCAAACTTGGTGGTTAAAGTCTACTGCGGTGACGATACTATGGGGGAGGTCTTGCAGAAAAATAGCTCAACACTAGAATGATAATGATAAAAAGCTTAACACCTCTTATAAGAAAAAGTTCAAAATAAAAAATGCAAAAGTCATCTTATTCAAAACTCCATTTATGACATCTCTTCTCTCCCACTTCACACCTCAAAACATACTGTTCTTATAGTCTTTTATAGAGAGAAAGTCTCTTTCACATCTTCTTAACTCGAAATAGCTGAGGAGAGGAAAGGTTCCTTTTTGAGGGTACTCCCTAGACAGATCTAGTGGAGACAGGTGGGGCCTGTAGCTTAGAGGGTTAGAGCACGTGGCTACAAACCACGGTGTCGGGGGTTAGAATCCCTCCTCACCCATAACCGACCCAAAAAGGAAGGACCTTTCCTTTACCTCTAGGGGTAGGAAAATCATGATTGGGATAGCGGATGCAAAGCTATTGAACTATGGGTCTTTCGTCAAAATGGGTAGAGCAAGTACAAGTATACAAGCATTAGTAGCATAGCTAAAATGTGTTCCTCATCATTGTCATTAATATGTTTGCTCGTGGTAATTGTGGCCTATCGGGAGAATTGATGACTGCATCTTTGATGCACTACTAGTACATCATCTTAGAATTCTTATTTATAAGGGATTATCCTGGATCTACACCAAGGATGGTGATTCTCAAATATTGTAAGAATGGGATATGATGAGATAGAATGCAATAGAAACAAAGATAGGGAATGGGTTACCTACTCCTAACGGTCAAAGTAAGCCCTTTATTTATTTATTTTATTCAATTCTTCATTCTTGAATTAGGAATTAATCAAATCTCCCCAAGTAGGATTTGAACCTACGACCAGTCAGTTAGCAGCCAACCACTCTACCACTAAGCTACTGAGGAACAATGGGAGATTCGATCTCATAGAGTTCAACTCCCATTCTCAACCCATGAACAATATGAGTCCGAAGCTTCCTTTGTAACTCCCAAAACTTCTTCATAGTGTCTCCGTTCCATGACTCATTTCATAGGGAACCTCAAAGTGGCTTTATTTCATTATATTCCATCTATATCCCAATTCCATTCATTTAATATCCCTTTGGTGTCAATGACATAAGAGATGAGATGTCATTCAATCGAAGAAGATGGAATCATTGATATAAGAGATGTCATTTATAGTCCCTATATATGGAAAGTTAAGAAATCATCATATAATAATCGACAAATTGCAATAGAAAAGAAAAAAGAGAGGTTTGTGATAATTTTGAAATCTTTTCCACTAGGTAATCTATTATCCTTATGCATGAAGATAATAAATTTGGTCGTTGTGGTTGGACTCTATTATGGATTTCTGACCACATTCTCCATAGGGCCCTCTTATCTCTTCCTTCTGCGAGCTCAGGTAATGGAAGAAGGAACCAAGAAGGAGGTATCAGCAACAACAGGTTTTATTACAGGACAGCTCATGATGTTCATATCGATCTATTATGCGCCTTTGCATCTAGCATTGCGTAGACCTCATACAATAACTATCCTAGTTCTACCATATCTTTTGTTTCATTTATTCTGGAACAATCAAAAAAACTTTTTTGATTATGGATCTACAACCAGAAATTCAATGCATAATCTCATCATTCAATATGTATTCCCGAATAATCTAATTTTTCAATTATTCAACCATTTCATTGTACCAAGTTCAACATTAGCCAGATTAGTCAACATTTATATGTTTCGATGCAAAACAAGATGTTATTAGTAATAAGTAGTTTTCTTGGTTGGTTAATTGGTCAAATTTTATTCATGAAATGGGTTGGATTGGTATTATTCTGGAGACGGAAAAATCACCTAATAAGTACCTTGTGTCATAATTGAGAAATTCTATGGCTTGAATCTTTAGTATTCTCTTATTTATCACCTGTGTCTACTATTTAGGTAGAATGCCATCGCCTATTGTCAGTAATAAACTGAAAGAAAGCTCAGAAATGGAAGAAGGGGGAGAAAGTGAGGAAGAAAGCGATGTAGAAACAACTTTCAAAACGAGGGAGACTAAACAGGAACAAGAGGAATCCACTGAAGAAGACCCTTTCTTTTCTTCAGAAGAAAAAAGGATCCAAATAAAATAGATGAAACGGAAGAGATCAGAGCAAATGGAAAGGGAAAGACAAAGGATGAATTCTACTTTCACTTTAAAGAGACATGCTATAAAGATAGCCTAGTTTACGAAGATTCTTATCTTGATACCCATCAAGATAATTGGCAATTGGGAAGACTTAAAGAATATAAAAAAGAAAAGACTTATTTAATATATAAAAAATCTCTTGTGAATTTTCTTTTCGATTATAAATGATGGAATCGTCCATTGCGATATATAAAAAATGATCGATTTGAAAATACTGTACGAAATGAAATCTCACAATATCTTTTTTATACATGTCCAAGTGATGGAAAAAAAATCTTTTACATACCCGCCTAGTTTATCTATTTTTTTGGAAATGTTAGAATAGAAAATTTTTTTGTACATGACAGAAAAACTATCCCATGATGACCTATATAATCATTGGGTTTATACCAATGAACAAAAAAAGTACAACTTGAGTAATGAATTACTAAGTAGAATAAAAGATCTAGAAAACTCTTTTCTAGATATGCTTGAAAAAAGAACCAGATTGTACAATGATGAAAATGAACAAAAATGCTTGCACAAAGTATATGATCCTCTTTTGAATGGACCATATCACGGGTCAATCAAAAAAAAAATTACATTCACATGAAATAAAAAATGATTTCCTATTTTCTACAAAAGAAAAATTTTCCATAGAAACTTGGAAAAATAAAATCAATAAAATTAAAGACATAATTTTTAATTATATTAATGATTATAATGATTACCGAGAATTTGAACATCAAAAGAATACATTTGTTGAGAAATTAGTAGTGACTTATATTGGTAACTACTTTAACTCAATAGGTAAATCTTCTTTTGAGCCTACACATAGTTTGACCTTGATTAAATTTTCTTTATTATTTTCATTACCAGAATAAAAAACACTTAATTCAGAAAGTCAAGAAAAATCTTTTCAATTTGAAGGAATTACAACTGATGGAAATGTAAATGACCAAATAACAATTTGAAATAAATCTATTGGAATAGAAGATGAAATAGAAGATGGAATAGAAGAAATTTGTAAAGAGGTTCCTCGATGGTCATAGAAATTGACCGATGATTTAGATTTAGAAGAAGAGCAGGAACAAACTAAAGAAGAAACATCAGAAGATCCTGGGTTTCATTCAAGAAGAGCTAAATGCATGGTAATTTATACTGACGATATTGATAATGAAAATTTGACTACTATAGATAACTCTACTGATACTATTAATATTAGTGATATCGGTAATAATGATAATAGTGATGAAGATCAAGAACTAGCTTTGATACGTTACTCACAACAATCTAATTTTCATCGGGATATAATTAAAGGATCCATGCGTGCTCAAAGATGTAAAACCATTACTTGGGAAATGTTTCAAGCAAATATACATTTTCTGCTTTTTTTGGATCAAATAGACAACAGTTATTGTCTCTTATTTTGATATATCAGAAATGAGAAACCTCATTTTCAGAAATTGGTTAAGAAGAGAACCAGAATTGCAAATTTCCGAGGAAGAAACAAAAGAAAAAGCAGAAAAAAAAAAACCAAAAAACGAGGAAATATGGATAGTAATATCCGAAATTTGGGATACCATTATATTTGCTGAAACAATAAGGGGTTTGACGTTAATAACCCAATCTTTTCTTAGCAAAAATATTCTATTGCCTTCATTGATAATAGCTAAAAATATTGGGCATATGTTATTATTTCAATTCCTGGAGTGGTGCGAGGATTTGAAAGATTGGAATAGAGAAATGCATATTAAATGCACCTATAATGGTGTTCAATTATCAAAAATAGAATTTCCCCAGGATTGTCTAACATATGGTATTCAGACAAAGATTCTATTTCCTTTCTGCCTAAAACCTTGGCGAAAGTCTAAGGTCCTCTCTGATGATAGGAATGTAATGCAAAAAAAAGAAAAAAAGACAATTTTTGTTTTTTAACAATATGGGAATGGAAGCAGAAGTTCCCTTCGGTTCTACCCGAAAATGATCTTTTTTTGAACCCATTTATAAAGAATTTGAAACAAAAATTTGAAAAAAAAAAGAAATTTTTTCGATTTTTAAGAGTTTTCAAAGAAAGAATAAAACGGTTTCTGAAAGTTCTGAAAGTTCTGAAAGTTAGGAAGGAAAAAATAGGATGGACTATCAAAGTAGTTAGAAAATGGATAATGAGAGAATTGGAAAAACTCAATCCAATTTTCTTATTCTTGTTTGGATTGAGTAAAATGGAATTTTATGAACCGAATGAAAAGAGCAAAGATTACAAATTGAGTAATAAAATTACTTATAAATCAACCACTCAAATTCAATCTATGGGTTGAATGAATTATTCACTCAGAAAAAAAATGAAAGACCTTGCTGATAGGACACTCAGAAGAACGAATCAAATAGAACAAATCACAAAAGACAATAAAAAAATAGTTCAAATTTGTGATGATAAAAAACTACAATTGCATAAAGATATTTGGCTGATACTCAAAAGACAATATATCCAATTAATACATAAATCAAATTATTTTATGAAATTTTTCATTGAAAATATATATAATATATATATTAATATTTTGCTATGTACCATTAATATTTTCAGGATCAATGTACAATTTTTCTTTGAATAAAAATAATATCAATAAATCCATCATTTACAAGGGTCAAATAAATCGAAATTCAATGAATTTTATTTTGACTATAAAAAAATCATTTTCCAATACTAATATTATTCAAATTAGTAATAATAATTCAAATATTTCTTACAAGAACCTATCCTACTTGTCTCAAGCATATGTATTTCATATATTATCACAGACCCAATTACTTAATAAGTCTTACTTGAGATCTGTACATCAATATGACAGAACTTATCCATTAATTGGGGATACAATTAAGAATTATTGTATAGCACAAGAAATACTTGATGTCAAATCAAAGTATAAGAAAATTGATAAGTCTAAAATGAGTGAATGAAAAAACTAGTTAAAGGTTCATTATCAATACAATTTATCTCAAACCAAATGGTCTCGATTAGTACCACAAAAAGGATGAAATAAAATAAATAAAGTCAATAAATGTCATATCTTGCAAAATAAAGACTCAATAAAATTGGAATCATATAAAAAAGAAAAAGACCAATTAATTTATTACATGAAACAAGATTATTATAAGGTTCATTCATTGAAGAGTCAAAAAGAAAAATTGAAAAAACACTACAGATATGATCTTTTATTACATTAATATATGAATTATAGGAATAGGGAAGAGTCATATATTTATGGACCAACATTAAAAGTAAAGGAGAACCAGGAAATTCCATATAATTTCAATACTATTAAACCCGAATCATTTTATATATTGGTAAATATAGTTATTAGTGATTACCTAGAGGAAGGATATATTATTGATATGGATCAAAACATGGATAGAAATTTTTGGATTGTAGAATTCTTCTTGATTGGATGGGAACGAATCAAAATCAAGAAAGGTTATATCATAGTATATCAAATCCAAAACCTTGATTCTTCGGAGAATGTGGACTACTTGTTAATGCATATAAGATTAAACCACTTAAGGCATATAGGATGAAATCATGAATCATACCAATTCAATTACTTTTTTTGGATTTTCATAGAAATGAAAATATTAGTCAATGTAAAGACATAAGAATTAAATGACTGGCATAAGAATTTTTTTTCTTATTTTTCCTGATCGATAAAATCCATAAAAAAGAAAGAAAAGATTAAAAAAATTATGATAAAAAATTCATCCATCTTAGTCATTCCACAAGAAGGAAAGGAGGAAAATAGGGGATCTATTGAATTTCAAGTATTCAGTTTCACCAATAAGATACAGAGACTTACTTCACATTTAAAATTGCACAAAAAAGATTTTTTTGTCACAAACAACTCTGAAAAATTCTGGGAAAATGTCAAAGACTACTGACTTATTTGTCAAAGAAAAATAGAGTATGTTATAAGAGATTAATTGGGTAGTTGGATATTCGGGAGCCTCAAACTCCTTAATTTCAAGATTCATTTTCATTTTTTATATTAGTTATTTGTTTTAATGAACCTTGATAAATTCAAGAAATAATGAATCAGGGAAGAAAAGATATGATTGTATCGGATACAAGAAAGGGTCTCATGCTAGTTAATATGGGTCCTCACCATCCATCAATGCATGGTGTTCTTCGAATGATCCTTACTCTCGATGGAAAAGATGTTATTAACTGTGAACCCATATTGGGCTATTTACACAGAGGAATGGAAAAATAGCAAAAAAAGCAAACAATTATACAATATCTACTTTATGTAACACGTTGGGATTATTTAGCTACCATGTTCATAGAGGCAATAATGGTAAATGCACCAGAACACTTGGGAAATGGTCAATTACCCAAAAGGGCCAGCCATATAAGAATGATTATGCTAGAATTGAGTCATATAGCTTCTCATTTACTATGGCTTGGACCTTTTATGGCGAATATCGGTGCACATACTCCCTTTTTCTATATTTTCAGAGAGAGGGAATTACTATATGATTTATTCAAAATGATGCATAATTATTTTCATATCAGAGGAGTAACTGTTATCTACCCCATGGCTGGATAGATAAATGTTTGGATTTCTGTGATTATTTTCTAAGAGGAGTTGCTGAATATAAAAAACTTATTACGTGAAATCCCATTTTTTTAGAGCGAGTTGAAGGGGTGGGCATTATTGGTGGGGAGGAAGCAATAAATTGGGGCTTATCAAGACCAATGGTAAGAGCTTCTGGAATCCCGTGGGATCTTCATAAAGTTGATCATTATGAGTGTTACAATGAATTTGATTGGGAAGTCCAATGGCAAAAAGAGGGAGATTCATTAGCTCGTTATTTAGTATGAATAGGTGAAATGACAAAATCCATAAAAATTATTCAATAGGCTATAGAAGGGATTCTCGGGGGGCCCTACGAAAATTTGGAAGTATGACACTTTGATCTAATAAGAAATTCTGAATGCAATCATTTTGCATATAGATTCATTAATAGAAAACCTTCACCCAATTTGTAATTGTCAAAATAAGAACTTTATATGAGGGTAGAAGCCCCAAAAGAAAAATTAGGAATTTATCTGATAGGAGATAATAGTGTTTTTCCCTGCAGATGGAAAATTCGACCACCCGGTTTCATCAATTTGCAAATTCTTCCCCAACTAGTTAAAAGAATGAAATTGGCTGATATCGTGATGATACTAGGTAGTATAGATATCATTATGGGAGAAGTTGATCGTTGAAATAATAATTGATACGACAGAAGTCCAATCTATCAATTCTTTTTCTTTGGAATCCTTAAAAGAAGTCTATGGATTCATATGGCTATTTCTCCCTATTTTGACCCTTATATTAGGAATCATAATAGGGATGCTGGTAATTGTGTGGTTAGAAAGAGAAATCTCCATAGCCATACAACAACGTATTGGACCGAAATATGCTGGTCCATTGGGAATTCTTCAAGCTCTAGCGGATGGGACCAAATTACTTTTTAAAGATGACCTCTTACCATCTGGAGGGAATATTCATTTGTTTAGTATTGGGCCACCTATAGCAGTCATATTAGTTTTACTAAATTATTTAGTAATTCATTTTGGGTATCATCTTGTTTTAGTTTATCTCAGTATAGGTGTTTTTTTTATGGATCGTTATTTCAAGTATTGCGCCTATTGGGCTTCTTATGTCAGGATATGGATCAAATAATAAATATTCCTTTTCTGGTGGTCTACGAGCTACTTCTCAATCTATTAGTTATGAAATATCATTAACTCTATGTGTCTTATCAATATCTTTATGTGTGATTTTTTGAACATGAGCTTTTCCCTGTTTACTAGAAATAAGGAAAAAAATGAAAGAAAAGACCTTAAATATATTGAATAGATATTCTCTTTTTATTTATTATTTGAGGCAATGAGTTATAGCTGATAGTTATATGAGTGAAACAAAACAGCCTAAAAATTCACAGTAAGAAGACAAATCTCATTCCCTATGTACAAAAATAAAGTGAAAGTAAACATAAATAGTTTACACCATTTACCCCAAGATTGAGATTCTTTGATTAGATTAGTGTTATCATATCTTGAAGCGAGTGCAAAAGATCAATCGTACGAAGTTTCTACTACTGTCTTGTATGTATTACCATACTGGGGATGACTCAAAAATTAGTGGACGATTAGGAACACTACAATACACAAAAGATTAGTAATAGAGATAATCTCAAGTATAAAAAAAGAGGTATTTCCACATAAAATGAATCATAACAAGGCTTTAAGTTGGTAGAAATGATCAAGTAGTACTCCCCGCAAGATTCCAATCTAGAGTATGCTCTTACTCACTGATTAAAGAAATAACTAGCAAGAACGAATTAATCCTTTTTTTTCAGAGTCGCTTCATTTTATTTTGAGTTCTTAGAAAGAAGACAGGAACAAAAGAAATGGAACACATACAATAATACAATAAAAAATTTGATAGATAGAATCAAGAAAAAATGAATAATAAAAAAAGATCCTTATTTCTTTTTTTCCTCCATCCATACATATACATATGGAATTCTGATCATGATTTATGAACTACTATCTAATTCCTTAATTGATATAACGAGTGAAATGGACAAATTCCTTTTCTTAGGAACACATGCAAGATTTGTCACTACAAAAAGGATAATGGTAACCTCACCATTAACTACTTAATTTCATTTTCATTTATGAATTTCATAATAATACATGTCCTACTGAGACAGAATTTGTAACTTGCTATACTCTCTTGCCTAGCAAGCAAAGATTGACCTTTGTCAAAAGACTGATTCATTTGGATCAACATGAGGGTCCAACTCCATTGCCAGAATCCATGTTGTATATTTGAAGCAGGTTGACCCCCTTGCTTCTCTCAAGGTACAACCCTCTTCCCACTGAGCCCCCTTTCTCCTCCATCCACAGAGACAAAATAAAATGCATGATTGGTACCAACAGTTCATCATAGAAGAAAGGACTCACCGAGCTGGGATCACTAACTAATACTATTATAATAGAAAAGAAATGTCTTTTTTGTATACTTTCCTCAATTTCGTTGTTACTGCGGGTCTTACGCAATCGATCAGATCATATAGATATCCCTCCAACACAACATAGGTCATTGAAAGGATCTCAGATGACTCACCAAAGCACAAAAGCCAGGATCTTTCAGAAAATGGATTCCTATTTGAAGAGTGTATAACTACATGGATAAGCTCACACCAACTCGTCAATTTTGGATCCAATTCGGGATTTTCCTTGGGAGGTATCAAGAAGGAATTGGAATGTAATAATATCGATTCATACAGAAGAAAAGGTTTTCTATTGATTCAAACGCTATACTTATGGAATAGGGATAGAGGAAGAGGAAAAAAGCTGAAGGTTTCACATAGTACTTTTGATTGAAAAATCAATCTGATTTATTTCATACCCTTCGCTCGATGAGAAAATGGGTCAGATTCTATAGGATTAACAAACTATGGAACTTAAGGAATGATGGATGGGAATAAAAATAGAGGGAAAGAAAATCAAAATAAAATATAAAATAAAACAAAAAATAGAAGTAAATATAAATAAATTAAGTAGAAGATAGAAGAGCCCATATTTCAAATGAACAAATTCAAACTCAAAAAGGATCTTTCTGATTCTTTAAGAATGAGGGGCAAGGGGATTGATCAAGAAAGATCTCTTGTTCTTATTACTTGTTCTTATTACCTTATTATAAGTTATAAGATCATGATTTGATCCACATATGTTATGTTTGGTAAAAATAATAATCTTCTCCTTTGATTATAAATGGAAAGTGTTCAATTGGAACATGAAAACCTGACTGAATTGGTCTTAGTTACTCTTTGGGACGGAATGGTAGAAGAGAGGAGATTCTCACAAACAAGGAAAAGGATCCAATTACTTTGAAAGAATTGAACGTGGAGCCGTATGAGGCGAAAATCTCATGTACAGTTTTGTAGATTGATAGTAAGAGTGACTTATCTATCAACTTTTCCACTATCACCCACAAAAAACCAAACTCTGCCTTACGTAAAGTTGCCAAAGTATGATTAACCTCTGGATTTGAAATCATTGCTTATATACCAGGTATTGGCCATAATTTACAAGAACATTCTGTAGTATTAGTAAGAGGAGGAAGGGTTAAAGATTTACTGGGTGTGAGATATCACATTGTTCGGGGAATGCTAGATGCTGTCGGAGTAAAGGATCATCAACAAGGGTGTTCTAGTGTGTTGTAGATTATTCTCCAAGACTTGTATCATTTGATGATGCCATGTGAGTCACTAGAAACATGTGAAGTGTATGGCTAACCCAATAATGAAAGTTTCGTAAGGGGACTAGAGCAGGCTACCATGAGAAAAAGAAAGATCTTCTTTCTAAAGAGATTTGATTTAGAACTATTACTATTCTATTTATATGTTCAAGGTCCAATATTGAAATCATTTTAGAGGTTTTCCCTTACTTTGTCCATGTCAACAAACAATTCAAAATACCTCGACTTTTTCAGAACAAGTTTGAGTCAAACAATAATGATTCGAAGCACATCTTTCAAGCAATACGTGGAGTAACTCCCGATATAGTAGTAAAAGCAAGATGTGTAGGTGGATCGACCCATCAAGTTCCTATTGAAATAGGATCTACAAGGAAAAGCACTTGCCATTCGTTGGTTATTAGGGCATCCTGAAAATGTTTGGGGTCAAATTATGGCTTTCAAATTAAGTTCCGAATTAGTAGATGCTACCAAAGGGAGTGGTGATGCCATACACAAAAAGGAAGAGACTCATAGAATGGCAGAGGCAAATACAACTTTTGCACATTTTCATTAATCCATGAATAGGAATAGTCCATGGATCCATACATCTCGATCGGAAAAGAATCAATAGAAAAAGAAAGAATCGAAATTGATCAATATCTTTCTCAAAAAAAACAAAAAGGAAAAGAAAGATGAAATAAATCATGGATCAACTAAGCCCTCTCGGGGGCTTGCTTAAGAATAAGAAAGAGGAATCTTATGGAAATATCATGGAATAAGGTTTGATCCTATTTATTCATGGGGATTCTGTAAATATCCCATTCCAAAAATAGAAAGTTCAAAACAATTGGGACTTTTTTGGAGATTGGATATAGTTACTAATTCATGATTTGGCATGTATAGAATGAAAACTTCATTCTCGATTCTATGAGAATTTTTATGAAAGCCTTTCATTTGCTTCTCTTCCATGGAAGTTTCATTTTCCCAGAATGTATCCTAATTTTTGGACTAATTCTTCTTCTGATGATCAATTCAACCTCTGATCAAAAAGATAGACAATGGTTCTATTTCATCTCTTCAACAAGTTTAGTAATGAGCATAACGGCCCTATTGTTTCGATGGAGAGAAGAACCTATAATTAGCTTTTCAGGAAATTTCCAAATGAACAATTGCAATGAAATCTTTCAATTTCTTATTTTACTATGTTCAACTCTATGTATTCCTCTATCCATAGAGTACATTGAATGTACAGAAATGGCTATAACAGAATTTTTGTTATTCGTATTAACATCTACTCTAGGAGGAATGTTTTTATGTGGTGCTAACGATTTAATAACTATATTTGTAGCTCCAGAATGTTTCAATTTATGTTCTTACCTATTATCTAGACATACGAAGATAGATGTATGGTCTAATGAGGCTACTATGAAATATTTACTCATGGGTGGGGCAAGCTCTTCTATTCTATTTCATGGTTTCTCTTGGCTATATGGTTCATATGGTCGGGAGATCAAGCTCCAAGAAATAGTGAATGGTCTTATCAATACACAAATGTATAACTCCCCAGGAATTTCAATTGCACTTATATCCATCACTGTCGGAATTGGGTTCAAGTTTTCCCCAGCATCAATGGACTCCTGATGTATATGAAGGCGTGCGATTCGTTTAACAAATTCCTACCTCTATATCTATCTCTGAGATGTTTTGATTTTTCAAAACTCCATAGACATGCAGAAGAGAAATGCTATTCCCACTCGGACCAAGACATAACTTTTACCAAAAGTTTATTGTGATCTTTTTGTTCAAATAACAATTAAGGTGAAGTAGGGTCAGGAACAATGAATCTCTTTATGATAAATAGATCATTTTGCAAGTTCATTATTACGGGTAGTTCCTATAAAGGATCAGACTAATGACGTATACAATACTTGAATTATCAATGTAGATGCTACATAGTTAGTTCTCATACTTTAGAGACTTCGAGTGTAATAGGAGCATCCGTTAACAAAAGGATCACCCTAAGATGATCATCTCATGGCTATTGAGAATGAATCAAATCAGATGGTTGTATTTCTCAATCTTTCTAACTTGCTCCTGTAGAACCAAGGTCGAAAAGATTGAGAAAGTTAGTCATTCACAACCACTGATGAAGGATTCCTCGAAAAATTAAGGATTAGTAATCCTTTTTTGAAATCGAATGGATTCGGTCTTATACATACGCAAGGAAGGTAATCAAAAAAAGAAAGAAGATGAGTTCCTCTTTCTTTTATCATTAATGGAAATTGTTTGATGTAGTGAGTAAGAGGCTCTAGTTGTTCGCCATTCAAGAATTCTTGTTTGGGCAGTTCATATCATCCATACATAGTGTTTTGATCTAAGATTTCAATTCTTCCATGTTTCAGCAGTAACTAGCATATTGTTCCATGGAGCTAAGGTCCAAAATATGGAATAAACAAGTGTTTCCATGACTCTACCACCCGGCCAATTCTATTCCACTTAATCCCCTTTTCATAGCCACATATCTTTATGGCTAAGCAATGGGAAATCTTTCTCCTGTTACATGAATCAAATGTTTCATTTCATTCAGGAAAAGCCATCTCTTTCTCAATAATGTCTTTGTCATTTGATCCAATAGCATTCTGTTAGATAGGAACAGATTTGATAAATACTGATAACTCTCGGATAGAGTATTAGAATGGAAAGATCCATTGGATAATGAACTATTGGTTCTAAACCATCTCTGGTGCTGAATCAACAATTCGAAGTGTTTTTCTTGCGTATTCTTGATGAACCAGCATTTATATATAGATGTAGGAGGATTTGTTTGGGAAGTAATAAACCCCTTTGACATCTCTTCATCTGCAAAGAATTCTCATCATGAAAACATAGAGACAAAGGGCTGATCTTTAAATAAGAAAAAGAATGGATCTACAGGGTCCCAAATGAATTGGCTTACTCGAAAAAGCCTTGTTCTTTGGAAGATCTATCTCGTGTTTGGTACTGCATGGTTCCACTCTACAAGAACTTTGAATCATTCTCTTGAAGCTCATCCTCTTTATGATAAATGATTTGCTTGCCGTGAAATGGCCCAACCCGATAGGGAAATCCCAATTCAGTGGGCCTTTCGATACAATGAAATAGATTACCACATGGGCACCATATTCTAGGAGCCCAAACTATGTGATGGAATAAATCCTCCTCTATATGTTGCAGGTCGAGGGCTCCTTCTCCTTCCCCTTCTTCAAACTCTAATTTGTATTTTTCATATAGAAATCTCTGATCAACGATAGAACAAGTTCCATTTTGCATCATATCTAACCAATTCCTTGGTTCGAGTAATGTCACTTGATTATTATCAAATTGATTGAAATTTTTTATGTCCACGAGGATCCCACCAGAGTACCTTCTACTTCTAATAGGCCATGAACTAGATCAGAATCATTCTCAATGAATCCATAAGAAGTGATCCAATTTTTTCATCGGGTCTAGGTGAAGACCAAAGATCTTGAGCGATGGATCCGACAGAACAACTCAAAAGATAAATAAGTATCATTAATTTCTTCATGCTCATTCCAAGTTCAAAGTACCATTCGTACAAATAAGAATCCCCTTCCTTACGTGATTTCTTCTTCATTTAGATAGACATAGGAAGTACATTTTGTGCAACAGTGCTTCCTATCTGATAGAAAAGGATCCCATGATCCTGAACCAATCTTTCCTGGGATCGCAAATCCCAAGTTTGTCTGTGAAGAGTTGATCTAATTGTATTAGTTTCTATAATTGATTTCTTCTACATAATACTAATTGATAGGGCCTCATTGATAAGTGCTACAAGATCTCGTGCATTGTAACCCAGGGTTATGGACTCGAATCCATTAGTATGGAAAATTTTCTTTTCCAAACAAAATCCCCTAGTATATGAAAGAATGAAAAAGTGCTTCCATTGTTCTAGAATAAAAAGCCTTCGTATCTTAATGCATGTATTTAATTTATTCAGAGCTATTAGAGTGGGATCCACTTTTTTGGGAATATGAGATGAAGCAATAACAAGAATATTTCTAGTGGAACATTTTTTACAATCCCTGGAGAGATAGTTCTCTAATAGACCGAGGGATAAGTAATTCGACTCATTCACATACAGATCATGAATGTTTGGAATCTATATTATGCAATGAGACATTGCTTTTGCTAATTCAAATTGAAGGGTGATAGCAAATTGGTCTATTTTCAACATCATATACATAGTTAGCACATTCGTCATAATTAGCAGCTCCGTATCAAGTTTATCATCAATATCATCACTATCATCAATATTCATATCATCAATAAGATAAGCTTTAGGCTTGTCATCCAGGAACTTGTTTAGAAATACCATAATGAAACAAACATAGGAGTTTGTCACTAGGTATTTGACCAAATAGGACCATCTAGTTCCTATAGAACCTATCACTAAAATACCACTAGAAGGAGATAGGCCTAAGCAGAGCAAAAAGGGTTATCCATGAGATGGGAAATGAAAACTATTAGCCCCACATGAGGTTTGTGAATAAGCAATTGTCTGATAATGAGTAAGGAATATCCATCTTTCTACTAAATAGGATCTATTGAACTCATAATTCATTAGATACTTTTTATGAATGTCAACTAAGTATCGTAAGTAAATTGATCCCGGTTGTTTAATCATTTGATAACTAGAGTTATTCTTTGCTAAATGATCACTATGAGTCAGACTCAATAGAATTTGATCAATCCTTTTTTCTGTCATTAATGTGGAGAACTGAATTAAGAATTCTCTTTCTTCATCATCAATTGAATCTTTGTTCACGACCCAGGATTCTATTTTATCATCAATCCAATCACTGTTCACATTTTTTCTTTTTCTTATAAATGAATAGATCTCTTTACTTGTATGACTTAAATGTCTCGTATTTCTTAAAAAAGTGATTCAATTGATGGGATTTGGTATGATACTTATGAGATCGATAAGATTGATATTCAAATATTTCTTCTTAGAATATATTGATTTGATCCCATAAGCGGGACCGCCATCCAATAGCTTGTTGCCACCAGAAGTAGAATCCCATATTTCTTCCAGAAAATCTCCTAATTGTTCCAGAGCAACTAGAAAGAGATTCTTTAACTAGAAAGAATTCAGTTCAGATGTAGGATACCTATACAAAAGTTTTCACAACTCAATCATGTATGATGGTTTGGGACTCACAAGGGATTTACTTGTCTATATATTGTCCCATTCAATCTTTAGGTCTGTAATCACCTCGATGGTGCTTATGCCATTAAGTCCCTTGAAGCATATATGCGATAGATAAACTTCTGTAACCATGCCATAGTTACTTGCTTGAATAGAATCTCTTTCTAAAAGAAATGGAATGGCTAATTCCAAGAAAAGTTTTTTTTTCACGAGGTAAAATTAGCAATTCCATTCCTATTTATCTATTAGGGAATCGACCATGGATCAATTCCCTTTTTTTGGAAGTATTGAATACATGCAACATTCTGAGCTTCATGTTAGTCCTTCCAAGACACATGTCAAAGCAGGGACATCCCAATCAGATTGAATGGGATGACAGTTTCTCGGTTTGAATTTGTAAAATGCAAATTTCAATCAAATCACACATCATAATATACTAGGCCTTCTAATTCCTTAAGGGATTTATCTAAAAGATTTGCTATATAACTAGGAAGACATTTAAAATACCACACATAAGTCACTGGACATGTGAGTTTGATGTATCCCATTTGATATCTTCATATTCGAGAATCAACAAACTCCACCCCACATTGTTCATAGAACTTTCGGTCTTCTTTTTCAGCCCTGATCACTCGATAATTTCCACAAGCACAACTTCCACTTTTTATAGGTCCAGAGATTCTTCACAAAACAATCCATGTTTTTCTGGTTTATTGGTTTTGTAATGAAAAGTATAGGGTTTTGTCACCTCCCCAACCATCTCTCCATTAGGTAGGATTTTGTTGGCCCAAGCCTTTATTTGTTGGGGAGAAATTGGTCTAATTCGAAGTTGTTGATGTTTATACCGGTCAATCATAGAATAGAAATTTGGATTCATTCAGATCAAGCTTCCTTCCTATTAATCTGGAAGTTCTTCTTAGATACAAGGAAATGATTCAGTTCCAGAGACAAAGATCGTAATTCTCGAACGAGCAATCGAAAAGATTTTGGAGCATCCTTGGGGTTAGGTACTGTTCATCTAATAATTGTAGTACCAAGTACCTCTTGACGAGTTCTAATATGATCAGATTTATAAGTAAGCATCTCTTGTAAAATATGAGCAACACCAAATCCCTTTAGAGCCCAAACTTCCATTTCTCCTACTCGTTGTCCTCCTCGCTGGCCCTTCCTCTAGGGGGTTGTTGTGTAACAAGTGCGTGATGTTTGCTGGAATGTCCATGGATTTTATTATCAACTTGATGGATTAATTTCAGGATATAGGGTTTTCCTATTAGAACAGGTTGTTCAAAAGGATCTCCTATTCCTCCATCAAATATTCTGCTTTTTCCCTGAAACTCGGGTTCAAATACCCATGGATTTTTTGTTTGCTTACTGGCTGAAAATAATTCAGAAAATACTAGTTTTCTCGAAGCCTCTCGCTCATATCTCTCATCAAAAGGTGCTATTCTATAATGTCTCTTTAGGAGGTCCCCCACTAACCTGAGCAAACATTCAAATATCTGTCCCACATTCATTCATGCAGGTACTCCTAATGGGTTGAAAGCCATATATCTATGAGCGTTCCATCTTGCAAATAGGGTATATCTTGTCTAGGCAAAATTTTGGAAATGATACCTTTATTCCCATGTCTTCCAGCTACTTTATCACCTACTTTGATTTCACATTTCTGTAAAATAGATATAGGAATCATCTCTGGATTATAACTAGAAGGGACCTTTTTCTGAATCCATCTCACATCAATAACTCGACCCCTTCCACCTATAGGTAGTTTTAGAGAAGTTTCTTTTGTAGTGGATACCTAAATGCCAAGTATGGCTCGTAATAATTTATCTTCAGGGGCATACGATGATTCGTTCACTGCCTGAGGCATTAATTTACCTACTAAAATATCACCTGTTTCTATCCACAATCCAAGCATCACAATTCCATTTCTGTCTAATTGCGGAGTAAATAAGCCTCTAAATGTGGTATTTCCTTAGTGATTCTTTTAGGGCCTTGACTTGTCACATGAGTCTGAATTTCATATTTACAAATGTAAAAAAAAGTATAAATATCTTCATATACCAGATGTTCATTAATTAGTACTTCATCTTCAAAATTATAGCCTTCCCATGGCATATGAGCTACTAATACATTTTTTCCTAAAGAGAGTTCCCCACCAATTGTACCTGCACTGTCCACTAAAATTTGTCCCTTTTTAATGCATTTACCCCATGAAACCTAAGGTTTTTGATGCATACAAGTATTTTTGTTAGAACATTGATACATAACTAATGGAATGCTCATAGTGCCCCCATTACTTGAGAAAATGATCTTGTGGGTATCAGTATAACCAATCTTTCCCTCCCGTTCGGCTATAACTAAAACCCCAAAATCTAGAGCTATTTGGCCTTCCAGTCTATTTCCAACAATGCACTTCTCAAATCGAGAAAGCAAAACTTCTTAACATTGCATATTAGAACTCATTAAAGCTTGATTTGCATTATTATGCTCAATAAAAGGAATGAGAGAAGCTCCAATAGAAAAATATTGGAAGGGAAAAATGCTTCTAAGATGACTATGTTCCCATGAGATGGTCAGAAATTCTTGACGATATTGAGCTGGAACAACTTGTTCTTCTTGAATACCCTGGTTCAAGGCGAAAGAATTTCCTACTGCTACCATATCTATTCATCTCTACTTGACGATAAATAAATCATTTGCGCATTTTTTGATCTCTCAAATATTTCATAAAAAGGACTCTCTATAGATCCCTAACAACCAATCCTCACATGAATAGCTAAGGATCCAATAAGTCCGACATTGATTTCTTCGGACATATCAATTGGACAAATACATCCATAGTGACTAGGATGAATATCCTGTATCCGAAAATTAGCAATTCACCCTGTCAACCCCCCAGGGCCTAAAAAATGCAACCTCCGCCCATGAACAATTTGGGTCAATGGATTAGTCTAATCCAAAACTTGAGATAAAGGGTGTAAGCCAAAAAATGATTCATAAGTGGTTGTTAATGAAGTTGAAGTTACCAAATTTTGGGGAGTCGGTATCAATTTATGCCTGATTGATCCACATATAGTTCCTCGAACTACATTTTCTAAACGAACAAGAGCCAATCCGAATTTATCCTATAATAGATCCACTACATAATGAATACGTTTATTTTTCAAGTGATTCATATTGTCAAGCGTACCCATTCGAAATTTCATTTCGATCAAATAATCCGCAGCAGCCAATACATCTCATGGTAACAAAAATGTATTGTTTTGAGGTATATCAAGATTCAATTTTCGGTTTATATTTTGTCGACTAATCCTTCCTAATTCACATCTTTGTTGAAAAAATTTATTTTGTAATTCCTTACATAAGGACTCGAAAAATATCGAATACCCACCTACACAAGCAAATTGTTGGTAAAACTCTAAAATAGCACTTTCTTTTGACCCAATCTTTTTTTCCCTTATCATTCAGGAAAGACAACAAAATTTCAGGGTAACAAATATTATCTAGAATTTCTCTTAGATTCAAAACCATAGCCAATGATAGAACTAGAATAGATATTTTTTGTTTCCTACTCACATGGGCCCATATCCTCGCTTTTCTATCAATTTCAATTTTCAATCTTCCTCCCCAATCTGATATTATAGTACTAGTATAAATAGAAATTTTGTTATGGTCTAATTCTGAATGATAGTAAACACCGGGACTTTGCAATATTTGATTAATCACAATTCTGTATATTCCATTTACTATAGAGGTTCCCAGCAAATTCATTAAAGGAATGGTTCCAATAAAAATGGTTTGTTCTTGCATAGCTCTACTGGATTTCCAAATTAATCCTTTGGGTACATATAATTCAGAAGAATATGTGAGTGATTCGTACACAACACCCTTTTCTTTTATCAAGGGTTCTACCAATTGATATGTTTCCACAAATAATTGAAATTCGATTTCTTGGTCTCTATCTTCAATTTTAGGAAACTTATGAAGTTCTTCCGTCAAGCCTTGATTAATGAACCTACAAAATCCCTCAAATTTGATCTGATTAAATCCAGAAATTGTACACATTTCCCCATTTCGATCCCCAAGAATTTTAATCTTAAATTTCCTCTTTATCAAAAAATCCGCCACTTTTCATCGAACTATACGAATCGATCTAGCAATGATGGAATGTATATTCTATTTGCTGAAGCACATAAAATTTTAGGCAAACCCCATACATGTCTTTTATTCATACATATCAAGTGAGAGGAGATGAAGGAATGAAGAATATTTTCGACAGGTACAAATAGAAATGAGTTGATAAAATATTCCTAGAAAAAAAACCCTGCCACTTACCTTACAAACACTTATAGAGTCATGTATAGAATATGAAAATGGATTTGTACCTATTATGTATGATATTATGATCAAATTGGGTAGCAAAAAATAAATGGATTCAGAATTTAAATTAAACTTAAATCTACTTCCACTTTTTATGATTATGAATGTGATAAAGACAGAATAATTGGTTAATGTTCAAAAAAAATTTGCGAATTCTTTTTTTATAGTAAAATGCATAGAATACAATTGAAGAATAGAATAGTATTTAGTAGGTGTATGGCGATCCAATATAGTTATCTAGCAATCTTCATATTGTATCCCTTTATTGTAGTTTTATTTTGGTAACCGAAATATGGAGTAGGTCACACTGTATCATAATTCCTATTTTTTATTCAATATATCCAATGAAAAAGCACAAAGGTTTTCTACTTTCTACTTTTCTACAGGGATATGTGCATAAGAGGAAGACCCCACTCAATATAATCAATATCTGTGTAACAATTTCTATTCTGGGGTTTACATAGAGACATATATATTGTTATAATGGAAATGGAAAATGATCTATTATTCAGAATAATTTAATTTATACTGATTAGTTGTAAATCGATTTGCTTTTCTTATGATATTTTCTTATGCTATTAAGGGAACACAGTTTGTCCTGAATTTTGTAGTCTATGAACGTAAATTCATTTTTCTCTTTTCTTTTCTATTAAAAAAAAAGAGAAAGGAAATTTTTTTTAAGTAGGATGTATGTTTTAAGATACAATCAATTGAAGAGAATAATCTAAATGGGATTCAATAGAAAAGATATAGGGATGGATTAATTTAGGGATATAATAGGATTCAAGATCCAAATATAAAATATAAAAAGGAGGTTCTCAGTAATTTTGTAATTTCCAAAAGAATTATTAGTAATAGAATATGGATAATACTTTTATCCATTTTTTATTAGATTTGGCGGCATGGCCAAGTGGTAAGGCGGAGACTACAAATTCTTTATCCCCAGTTCAAATCTGGGTGTCGCCTAATCAACTCAACAAAAGACTTGAGATTTCATATTCTGTTGATTGTTCGATGAATTCTTGACCCACAAAAGTAGGGACAAAGGGCTAGGCCTGTTGATACTGGATTTTTAGCATATGTAGGTAAATTCTATATCTATAAAAGACTGTCAATTTTTTCGGTGGTTCTGTACATGTCCCAAACTAGTATCAATAGAGATGAAACAACTTTTGCTTATTAATGATTATTTCATGCCATTTTTTTGCTAAATAAAATGGAATCAGACAAATAAATAGTGAGAGTCAAATTGGGGATTTAGAACTATTAAAGTAATAATTCGGAAATCCTATAAACTAAAGGACTCCCCATTTTTTCTTCTAGGATTGAAGAAAGCATTATACGAAAGACTATCCAAAACTTCATAATTATCTTACACTACCTTAGTATAGGTAGTGTTTATTGACTCTATCTGGAATTAGATTGGATAGGCTATAATCTAATGGGAAATCAATTTAGGAGTTGTGGAAAGGACTGAAAATACTTTATATTGAGACTCACTAGAAGTTCTGAGTGCTCAGATATTCAAATAGGGTGGCTATGTCACCTTTTATTTTATTCTTTAGAGATAGCCTTAAGTTAGAATCTTTATCCTTTTTTGTTTTGACTATGCACCATTAATTTTACTATAATTATTGATCAATAAAATAATTCCTTCATAGAGATACGAGGTATAATTCGACATGGATATAGTAAGTCTCGCTTGGGTTGCTTTAATGGTAGTCTTTTCATTTTCCCTTTCACTTGTAGTATGGGAAAGGAGTGGGCTCTAGGGTATAATTGATTACTCCATTTGGTAATTCTTTACTTTAATTGATCATTTTCCAAAACCTTAACTCTTTCAAAATTATACTAAATTACAGTAAAAAAATACAATAATGAATAACAATCATTCAATCAAAGAATGAATGATTACCATAGTTGTATTTCGAGACTCAAATCTACATACAATAGGAAATTTTTTTCCAACGGAATTCTTCGTAAATATTCTATTTTGATGCACTAGTTCTTAGTTCTTAACATAATAATTGATATTAAATGAGAGAAAGCAATCCCTATTGCTTTTCCTTATTTTTGTTTTCCTCCTTTATTTATTTTTTTTACTATTCTAAGAAAAAGTTATTCTACTATTATGATGATATATACTCGCTACTGGAAACGGCTAGAGATTTGATTATCAAAAGAGGTCCTACATAAGAAAATAGGAGTTTCCTTGTGTTCTACTCCTTTTCCAACCCTGAAGAAGTTAGTTACCATAGAACTCCATGGATTATTTGTTAATAGTTCAATCGATGACTTCTTGTCTTGAGATGGGAATCCAAAAAATATTCCTTTTCCTTCATTTCATTTTTTTATAGTATATAGTCATACTATTCTTGATTCTTTCGAATGAAAAGAAACTTAGGAATTAGAAGAGTTGAGTTAGGTTTCAATTATTTTGTTTGGATTAATCAAAATCCGTACAAATTGATCTATCGAAGAAAACAAAATAAAATAGAATAGGTTATTCAAATTTATAGATGTACATCTAATATATGAGATATATATTATCCTACGATCTATATAAATTAGAATCTATATAAAGTCTATATCTATATACAATACAACTTTAACTAAAAATACTATACAAACAACTATAGAATAGAAGATAGTATGGTAGAAAGAACTAGAATAATATTCTAGTTCTTTCTATCATACTATCTCACATAGTATCTTAGATACTTCTGATTCCACCCCTAATCATTTAAGACTTGGAGTTTGAATCCCTTTCTTTCATTTCTTCAATCATTGATAAGAACCAATAATTCAACTTTCAATCAAATTAATCATTTTGACTGACTGTTTTTACATAGATGATAAGTAAAAAAGCAATAGGAACTAGAATAAATAGTGCAATAGCAATAACTGTGAGAATATTGACTTCCATAATCTCATTGTTTTTTGTTTCACAATAACGCGGGATCTAATCCCATAGAAATGAGAAATTGTAATTCCTGTAAATTCACTGGGATGATTTGAATCATGATGATATTGAATCGGATCAATATTATGAATAATAATATCTGATGTATCAAATTGATTCATCGTCAAGAATTGAATAGTGTAACATAACACATGAAAATTTTTATCCATAAAAAATAAAAAATGGGATTCTTGGTCCAATAAGGAAATCCCGTTGAATTTTTTTTTATGTATGTATGCCAACTTTAATCCAAAATCCAAAAGGAGGATACTCAAAAAATAAAAGACTAAAGAAGATCCTTTTATTTATTTTTTGAGTAAATTTGTTGGAATATTAAACTTTTATAGTTAACTTTAACTCACCCTTTTCCATCTCATTTTTATTCTTTGGGATATGTGTATAACCCATAGAATAGCACTCATATGGTATTTTATATTTTATATGGTAATTGTATGCAAAAGTGAAAAAACGACGGTAGGTGATAGGTTATAGAAAAAAGTATTAGACAAAAAATTCAATGGGAAATTGGAATGAGAATGAAATAGATTGTTTCCAATTAGTAATTGAGAAAACACAAAGAAAGTTGGAGCTAAGCTAGAAAAAGTGTGATTTAACCCGAAAAATACTCTGCCGAGATAATTATGGTAAGTACATTCCCTATCGCACAATAAATGAATACAATTTGTGTATGTACTCCTACTATACTAAAAATATCGGCATTATATTGTATTTCATTGATCAAGAACAATCAAAAAAGAAAGTCAAACATGTATCTCTTACCATACTTAATTTAATATTAATACTACCAGTTATACCTACTCATGTCTCTCCCCAATCAATCGGTACTGGGGGAAGAAATGGAAATTTCTGTATTTGTCTGATGATAAAAAACAAAAGAAATAAAGATTGAAGGTACTTATATTTCGATGCCTATCTCTTTTTTCTTTTCAAATAAAATAGAGAGATAATGGTCCTAGTTTGGGACTAATGGGGCTCGAACCCGCAACTTCTACCTTGACAGGGCAGTGCTCTAATCGATTGAACTACAATCCCGGTGAGCTCTATGATGGCATACATATTATTAATTCTTAAGGATCATCAATCTAGATCATTAGAAAGATAAAAAATGATGAGAAAAACATATGGATAGAGCAAAAAAAAAAAATGGACTCTTTCTCTTTATTTCTACGTATTGGTCTACGTATTGGACACGTTTGAACGTTATATCATACACATGGGATGACGAATTTTTGGGCCGAGCTGGATTTGAACCAGCGTAGACATATCGCCAATAAATTTATTGTCCATCCCCATTAACCGTTCGGGCATCAACGCAGGAAGAATTAATTCTAGGCTTATTGATAATCTAATCCATGATCAACTTCCTTTTGTAGTACCATACCCCTAGGGGAAGTCGAATCCCAACTGCCTCCTTGAAAGAGAGATGTCGTAAACCACTAGACGATAGGGGCATATCAGCCCGACCACCATCATACTACCATGATAGTATGAACAATTTTTTGGAATTGTCAATATAATCTAATGTAATGACTAGATCCAAATCCAAGGAGTCTTTCCTATCTTTAGGATTATACTATAGTAAGAGTAAGAATTTTCTTTTTTATGTTGAAAAAATTTGGTTCAGGGTATGAATCAAATTCCATCGTCACATGATTCAATAAGAATATCGTGCATTTTTTTATGTTGATGTCAGATTGGTACACGTATCGATCAAGTCAATCTTGTTCTGATTGATTACAAGTGATATCGGTCTTCAAACAATTCACTACATTTATTTTATTTATTTAATTAAATATCATTTATTTATTTAAATACAATTCTATTAAATATTAATACCCAATTACCAATTACTACTAGGCAACTCCCATTTTTTGTTTTGAATGAGTATCTATATATGTACATATATAGATATATGCAGTAAATTCATAATTGAAGATGGATAATTCATGAATTAAAAAAGAATAGGCCCTTTTAACTCAGTGGTAGAGCAACACCATGGTAAGGCGTAAGTCATCGGTTTAAATCTGATAAAGGGCATTTTCCACTAAACTCAAGCTTAATCTTTAATCTTTGTTTTTTCGCAAAGAATAGAAGTTAATACCTCTAAAAAAAAGTAAAAGGGTAACTACTATATTATTATAATCAATTCTTATTATTGAAAGCTATAGTTACAAAGTTGAATAATTAGTAATTAATAATTGTACTGAGTATACCTTGTAGTAACATAGTAGTCCTCTTCATGTCTCATTACTCAAATTATCTTGGGACATAAAAATTATTCTAGATATCCAATCCTGATTATTAATCATAAAACCAAAGTATTCCTAATTGTTCCTATCAAACCCGCCGTAGAATTTTGAACCAAAAAAGTAAGTGAACCTGACCCATTGAATCATGACTATATTAGCTATTCTGATATTTAAATTCGATATACATTAAATTGTAGAAGCGGATTTTATTTATTTCCTTTTCCTTGGACCACTCAAACATTTGTTAATATTTTTCTGATTTTATCATTTTGTTACTAGATGCTCTTCCATAGGAAAGAATCATTATTCTTTTCTGCTACAGATAAATATTTTGAAAATCTCTTTTGCAATATTTTTATTTGATTCCAAAATTATATATTCTATTGTTTTTTTATTTCAAAAATGCAATAGCGAACAAATGTAAGAAGAGAAAAGGGCTTTCATTTCCAGTCTACTATTATTTAATATTAATATTAAATTTAGGGGCAAGGAAAAAATAAGAAATTTTCTTTTGTTTGCCCCTTACTTAAAAGATATACTCGGTGGTATGAGTCATAGGACAATTCGAGGTTCAAATTCATATTCTTATTAACTTATTTTATTAAGTTAAGAATGGGATAAGAATGGAAATAGTAAGGTCTAATTGAATCGAACTCATGGATTTACCTAGGTTGCTATGTGTTCCAAAAGAAAAGAAGAATTTGTATCTTCGAAACCTATCATAAAAGGCATTGAACAAGGAATTTCCCATAGACAATCAAACTATTGTATGCCCCAAAAATGATATGAGGTGTTCGAAAATGGTTGAAATAATTGAATAGGAGGATGACTATGACTATAGCCCTTAGTAGATTTACCAAAGAAGAAAAGGATTTATTTGATATTATGGATGATTGGTTATGGAGGGACCGTTTCATTTTTATAGGTTGGTATGGTCTATTGCTCTTTCCTTGTGCTTATTTCACTTTCGGAGGTTGGTTTATAGGTACAACTTTTGTAACTTCATGGTATACCTATGGATTGGCTAGTTCTTATTTGGAAGGTTGTAATTTCTTAACCGCTGTAGTTTCTACTCCTATGAATAGTTTAGCGCACTCAATGTTGCTACTATGGGGTCCTGAGGCACAAGGAGATTTTACTTGTTGGTGTCAATTAGGTGGCCTATGGACTTTTGTTGCTTTCCATGGTGTTTTTGGACTAATAGGTTTAATGTTACATCAATTTGAACTTGCTCGAACTGTTTAATTGTGACCTTATAATGCAATCGCATTCTCTACTCCAGTTGCTATTTTTGTTTTTGTATTCCTAATTTATCCACTAGGTCAATATGGTTGGTTCTTTGCGCCCAGTTTTGGCATAGCAGCTATATTTCGATTCATCCTCTTTTTCCAAGGGTTTCATAATTGAACATTGAACCCATTTCATATGATGGGAGTTGCCGAAGTATTAGGCGCTGCTTTGCTATGCGCTATTCATGGCGCTACCATAGAAAATACTTTGTTCAAAGATGGTGACAGTGCAAATACATTCTGTGCTTTTAACCCAACTCAAGATGAAGAGACTTATTCAATGGTGACTACTAACCTCTTTTGGTCCCAAATCTTTTGGGTTGCTTCTTCCAATAAATGTTGGTTACATTTCTTTATGTTATTTGTACTAGTAACTAATTTATGGATGAGTGCTCTTGGGGTAGTCGGTCTGGCTCTGAACAAATGTGCCTATGATTTCATTTCCCAAGAAATTCGTGCAGTAGAAGATCCTGAATTTGAGACTTTCTACACCAAAAATATTCTCTTAAATGAAGGTATACATGCTTGGATGGTGGCTTAAGATCAGCCTCATGAAAACCTTATATTCTTTGAGGAGGTTCTACCCCGTTGAAACACTCTTTAATGGAACTTTAGCTTTAGCTAGTCATGACCAAGAAACTACCCATTTTGCTTGGTGGGCCGGGAATGCTAGACTTATAAATTTGTTTGGCAAACTACTTGGGGCTCACGTAGCCCATGCCGGATTAATTGTATTCTGGGCCGAAGCAATGAACCTATTTGAAGTGGCTCATTTCGTACCTGAGAAACCCATGTAGCTGATTTTACTTCCACACTTGGCTACTTTGGGTTGGGGAGTTGGTCCCAGGGGGGGCAGTTATTTCCCTACTTTGAATCTGGAATACTTCACTTAATTTATTTTGTAGTCTTAGGCTTTGGCAGTATTTATCATGCACTTCTTGGACCTGAAACTCTTAAAGAATCCTTTTCATTCTTCAGTTATGTATGGAAATATAGAAATAAAATGACTATAATTTTTGGTATTCAATTAATTTTGTTAGGTATAGGTGCTTTTCTTCTAGTACTCAAGGCTCTTTCTTTTGGTGGTGTATACAATACCTGGGTGCCAAGGGGAGGAGATGTAAGAAAAATTACCAACTTGAACCTTAGTCCAAGCATTATATTTGGTTATTTATTAAAATCCTCTTTTGGGGGAGAAGGCTGGATTGTTAGTGTGGACAATTTAGAAGACATAATTGGAGGGCATGTATGGTTAGTTTCCATTTCTATACTTGCCAGAATTTGGCATATCTTAACCAAACACTTTGCATGGGCTCACTATGCATTTGTATGAGAGAAGAATACTTGTCTTATAGTTTAGGTGGTTTATTTGTCTTTGGTTTCATCACTTGTTGTTTCATCTGGTTCAATAATATTGCCTATCCTAGTGAATTTTATAGACCGACCAAACCAAAAGCTTCTCATCCTCGGGCATTTACTTTTCTTGTTAGAGACCAATGTCTTGGGGCTAACATGGGATCTACCCAAGGACCTACTAGTTTAGGTAAATATCTAATGCAGTCTCTGACCGGAGAGGTTATTTTTGGAGGGAAAACTACGCATTTTTGGGATCTCCGTGCTCCTTGGTTGGAACCTCTAAGAGGTCCCAATGGTTTGGACTTGGGTCAGCTAAAAAAGGACATACAACCTCGGCAAGAATGATGTTCGCCAGAATATATGACCCATGCTCCTTTAGGTTCTTTAAATTCTATTGGTGGTGTTGCTTCCGAGATCAATGTAGTCAATTATGTCTCTTCTAGAAGTTGGTTGGCTACCTCTCATTTTGTTCTAGGATTCTTCCTATTTGTGGGTCATTTGTGGCATGCGAGAAGGGCTCGTGCAGCTACAGTAGGATTTGAAAAAGGAATCTATCATGATTTGGAACCTATTCTTTCTATGACCCCTCTTAGCTAAGATTTTTTATCTAAGATTTTCTTATACTTATATATATATTCATTCTACTTTTTCCTTTTCTGGCTCAACTAAGTGAGATAGCTGAGCCATTCCCTTTTATGATAGTGGGCTAGACCAAATGAATAAAGAAACAAATTTATTCAATAAACAAAAACAAAAGGAGAGAGGGGGATTCGAGCCCCTGATAGTTCTTTGTTCAAAACTATACCGGTTTTCAAGACCGGAGACCACCTAGCCATCTCTCCGAAGGGTAATATGTATTTTATTACTACGAATAGAACATAACCATATGAGGTGATACACTAACTATCTGTACTATAGAAACATCCCAGATGTGAATCTATATTTCTATGTATTTATCTATATATTGTATATATACATGTATACATATACACATAATCCACTATGTCTGTTTGTGGAGTAAATAATAACTCCCCCTGACCATATGCTCGAATAAAAAAAATAAAATAAAGCATAATAAGTTATAAAGAATCAATTGATTCACAGTCGAATCCCTACATGATTTAACTAAGTGAGGGATCAAACAAAATGGTATAGTTTATAGTTCATTTGTTGGTAACTTGGAGGATTACAAAAATGACTATTGCTTTCCAATTAGCAGTTTTGCATTAATTGTGACTTCATCAATCTTACTAGTTAGTGTGCCCATTGTATTTGCTTCTTCTGATGGCTGGTCAAGTAACAAAAATGTTGTATTTTCAGGTACACCATTATGGATTGGATTAGTCTTTCTAGTAGCTATCCTTAATTCTTTTATTTCTTGAATTTCTTTGGATCCAAAAATGCCACTCCATTTTTAAAAAGTATTGTGAAAGATGTTAAGATTCAATCTGAAGTATCTGAGTATCTGGCCCTACACAAATATGACCTAGACGCATATATGATATATCATACATGCGTGGACATATGCATGTGTATCAGAAAGGAAGAAAAGGTGGATATGGTCGAATGGTAAAATTTCTCTTTGTCAAGGAGAAGATATGGGTTTGATCCCCGCTATCCACCCATAGTGAAGCAATATACTTCTTAATAAAACTTCAATTTGAGAAAAAATTTGGTATAGTTGACTATGATAGTATCGTAATTCTATCTTCCTCCTTTTTATCTCCCATCCAAACAAAAAATGTTGCGGAGACAGGATTTGAACCCATGACTTCAAGGTTATGAGCCTTGCAAGTTACCAAACTACTCTACTTTGTGCTAAAGAATTGGGAACTAATGGATGAAGAAAGATTAGATATGGCTCTCTACCAAATCTATACAAATAGAATAGTCTATTTATATAGAATGATAAAGATGGCCCCTCTATGATCTATGATCATAGAGATCTATACAAATATGAAACGCTATTTTTACCTTTACAAACTTGATCTTATTGTGCCTGGTAACAAACATTCATGAACCATTTCTCGATGTATGTGTCCGGATAACCCAAAGTCTCGATAGTTACCTCTAGGTCTTCCAGTCAAAAAACAACGTCGATGAAGATGTATAGGTGCACTATTATGTGGTGGGGAGTGCAAATTTCTATGAATTTCCCATTTTTCACTCAACGATAGAACTTTGCTTATTTATTTTTTTGAAGATCAATGAATCAAATGATATTTCTATTCTAGTTTCTGCCGTTTCTTCCCCCTATGGATCAAACTTTTTTGCCATAATGTTTAGCTCCTATTATTATCAATGATAGAGTTCGGGTCCTCGATGTAAAAAGAAATAGAATAAGGTCGATCTCCCTCCCGCTCCATTGAAAGAAATGAGATTGTTGATAATATAGTACATAAAAATAAATAAATAACTAAATTAACAAAATTTTCTAGATGTAGAGGTGATCAAGAAAACTGCATAAGTAAATATATAACCTACAGAAAAGTGGGCTAATCCAACCAATCTTGCTTGGACAATGGAAAGAGCCACTGGCTTATCTCTCCACTGAATCAAATTAGCCAAAGGTGTGCATTCATGAGTCCATGCTAAAGTTTCAATCAATTCTTGCCAATATCCATGCCAGGAAATTAAGAACATAAATCCAGTAGCCCAAACAAGATGTCCAAATAAAAACATCCACGCCCACACCGATAAACTATTCATACCACAAGGATTATATCCATTGATAAGTTGTGAAGAGTTCAACCATAGATAATCTCTTAACCATCCCATCAAATAAGTGGAGGATTCATTAAATTGTGAAAGGTTACCTTGCCATAATGTGATGTGTTTTCAATGCCAATAAAAAGTCACCCATCCAATGGTATTTAACATCTAGAAAGATGCCAAATAAAATGCATCCCAACCAAAAATATCACAAGTATTGCCACGTCCTGGGCCGTTGCAAGGAAAACTATAACCAAAATCCTTTTTATCTGTCATTAGCTTAGAATCACATGCATCTAAATCACCTTTTACTAAAATCAATGTAGTTGTGTGCAAACCAAGAACAATAGCATGATGGACCAAGAAATCTCCAAGACCTATTGTTAAGAAGAGTGAATTAATATTCTCATTAATAGCATTCAGCCAGCTGGGTAACCATATGTTTTGACCGACATTGAATGCTAGGCCATTCATTGAAGGTAAGAGTACATCAAACCCATACGAAGTCTTACCATGAGCAGATTGTATCCATTGGGCAAATATGGGTTCGATCACAATTTGTTTTTTTGGAGTACCAAAAGTGAGCATGACGTCATTATGAACATAAAGTCCCAAAGTATGGAATGCTAGAAATAGGCTGGCCCAACTCAAATGAGATATAATAGCTTCTTTATGGTCTAACATTCTTGCTAATACATTATCCTCATTCTGTTACAGATTATAATCTCTAATGAAGAATATAGCACCATAAGCAAAGGCTCTCGTCATGATGAATCTTGTGATGTATTGGTGATAAGTATATAACACAGCTTGAGTAGTAAAGTCTTATGCTATGAATGCATACGCAGGCAAAGAGTACATGTGTTGAGCTACTAAAGAAGTAATAACCCCTAAAGAGGCTAGAGCAAGACCTAATTGAAAATGAATTGAATTGTTGATTGTGTCATAAAGGCCCTTATGCCCATGTACTAATTGACCTCCCAGGGGAATATATGCTTCTAAAAGATCTTTGATACTGTGCCCAATCCCAAAGTTAGTTCTATACATATGACCAGCAACGAGAAAAAGAAATGCAATAGCTAAATGATGATGAGCAATATCGGTCAGCCATAAACTTTGTGTTTGTGGATGGAATCCTCCAAGAAGGGTTAGAATGGTAGTTCCTACCCACTTGGAGGTACCAAATAAATGATTGTCAGAATCAGGGTTTTGTGCATAAAGATTCTACTAACTGGTAAAAAGTGGTTCCAATCCTTGGGGATGTAGTAATATGTTTAAGAAATTATTCCATCTGACATACTCCCCCCTGGATCTGGGAATAGTGACATGAACTAAATGTCCTACGCAAGCCAAAGAACTTAGTCCAAAAAGTCCTGGCAAATGATGATTGAGATGAGATTTGGCATTTTTAAACCATGAAATGCTCAGTCTCCATTTTGGTTGTAGGTGTAACCAACCCGCTATTAAAGATATACTAGATAGACATAATAGAAAAAGATCTCTAGTATAAAGATCTTTATTGGTGTGTAATCCAATTGTATACCACCATTGATAAAGACTGGAATAAGCAATATTCACAGGGCCGATAGCACCTCCTCTAGTAAAGGCCTCTACGGTGGGTTGACCAAAATGAGGATCCAAAATTGCATGAGCAATAGGTCTTACATGTAAAGGGTTCTGTATCCATGACTCCAAATTTCCTTGCCAAGCTACATGAAATAGATTTCCAGACATCCATAGAAAGATTATTGCTAACTGCTCAAAGTGAGAAACAAAAATATTCTGATAAAGACGTTCCTCAGTAATATCATCATGACTTTCGAAGTCATGTGTGGTAGCAATACCAAACCAAATACAATGAGTAGTGGGGTCCTAAGCTAAACCTTGGATAGACCTTGGAAATCTTAATGCCATAATGCCTTTCAAATCCTCCTAGCCATTATCCTACTACAATAATTCTTACTAAGAAGAATGCCCATGTTGTGGCAATTCCACCCAGAAGGTAATGGGTTACTCCTACAGCGCGTCCTTGTACAATGCTCAAGGCTCTAGACTAAGTAGTAGGAGCAACTTTTAATTTGTTATGAGTCCAAATGATAGATTCAATGAGTTCTTGCCAATAACCATGGCCACTAAATAGAAACATTAAACTGAAAGCCTAGACAAAATGAGCACCTAAGAAAAAAAGACCATATGTAGATAATGAAGAACCATAAGACTGAATTACCTGACATGCCTGTGCCCATAAGAAATCCCGTAACCACCCATTAATAGTAATGGAACTTTGCGCAAAGTTTCCTCCTGTGATATGGGTTACCACTCCTTGATCACTTATAGTGCCCCAAACATCTGACTGCATTTTCCAACTGAAATGGAAAATTACTACTAAAATTGCATTGTACATCTAGAATAGACCTAAGAAGACATGATCCCAGGTAGACACTTGACATGTTCCTCCTCTTCCAGGCCCATCAGAAGGGAAATAAAAACCAAGATTTGCTTTATCAGGTATCAAACGGGAACTATGAGAAAATAGAACACCTTTCAGTAGTATCAATACAGTCACATGGATCATAAATGCATGAATGTGATGGACCAAAAAGTCTACGGTTCCTAATGGAATAGATAACAAAGCTACTTTGCCGCCTACTGCTACTAATTCATCACCTCCCCAAGTTAAGCTAGTACTTGTTGTTGCACTAGGAGCTGTTACACTCGGTGCTAAAGCATGGGTGTTTTGTACCCATTGAGCAAAGATGGGTTGGAGTTGTATAGCGGTATCTGAAAACATATCTTGGGGATGCCCTAAAGCACTCATGGTATCATTATGAGTATATAAGCCAAAACTGTGAAACCCTAGAAATATACATGCCCAGTTAAGATGTGATATGCCTAAGGACATGATCTAATAGATCATTGTATTGAGTAATTGGATTGTAATCTCTTATCATAAAACTAGCTGCATGTGCAGCAACACCAACTATGAGAAATTTGCCAATCCACATATGATGTGTGAACAGCAAAAGTTGTGTACCATAATCAATAGCTAAGTATGGATAGGGGGGCATGGAATACATATGGTGAGCTACAACAATGGTTAAAGAACCTAACATAGCTAGGTTAAGAGCTAATTGAGCATGCAATGACGTTGTTAGGATTTCATAAAGGCCCTTATGACCCTAGCCTATAAATGGACCTTTATGGGCTCCTAAAATGACTTTAAGGCCATGGCCAATACCCCAGTTGGTCCTATACATATGACCGAAGATCAAGAAAATAATTGAAATTGCTAAATGATGATGTGCTATATTGCTCAGCCATAGACCCCCCGTTATTGGATCTAATCCTCCACGAAAACTCAGAAATTCTGTGTATTTTGACCAATTCAAGGTGAAAAAGGGAGTTACTTCCTTGGCAAAACTGGGATAAAGTTGAATCAAAAGATCCTGATTCAAGATAAATTCATGAGGAAGTGGTATCTCTTTAGGATCAACTCCAACATCGAGAAATTGGTTAATAGGTAAAGATACATGGATTTGGTGTCCCACCCAAGAAAAAGACTCAAGTCCTAGTAACCCCACTAAGTGGTGATTCAACATAGATTCTACATCTCAGAACCAAGCCAATCTTGGCGCTGCTTTGTGATAATAGAACCAATCGGCAAAAAGCATTAAGGATGCAAAGACCAATGCACCAATTGCAGTACAATAGAGTTGTAATTCACTAGTTATTTTAGATGCTCACCAAATCTGAAAAAAAAGGAGGTTATTTGTATTCCCCAAAAGCCCCTGCCTACATCACCATTCAATATTTCTTGATCTACTATTGGCCAAACCACCTGCGCACTAGGTCCAATGTGAGTAGGATGACTTAGCCATGCTTCATAATTGGAAAAATAGGCACCGTGGAAGTACATGCCGCTCAGCCAAATAAAGATAATGGAGAGTTGACTGAAATGAGCACTAAATACTTTTCAAGAGATCTCCTCTAAATCACTGGTATGACTATCAAAATCGTGAGCATTGGCATGTAGGTTCCAGATCCAAGTGGTAGTATCAGGACCCTTAGCTATTGTTCTTGAGAAATGGCTGAGTCAGACCCATTCTTCAAAAGACATTTTTATAGGATCCCTATCTACAACATTTTTTACTTTTGGTTCCGGCGAACGAATAATTATCAAGTCCTTCTCTTTTCGGACAACACATACAAAGAGAACTGCCAATAGTTAGAATTTTAGTGAACATCTGAAAGATGGATATTTTATTTAATTTATGATTAGTCACTTTTTATTCCTATCTCCCATCCATCTATTTAGTTTTTCACTAAAGCAATTATGATATCCAAGTCGATCCGAGGCAAGTGTTTGGATCTATTATGACATAATGATTAGGTGCCTAACAGACAATTTAAAATCTTGTAAAACCTTTTCTCATAAAACCCTTTCCTAGTGTGACGAAAAAACTATTTTTTGTGCAACCTAACCTAGACTAATATATTTCTATCTGAATGTATAAATGCCCATATGCATCTACTTCCGTGGAACATAATATCTTAATTACTGTACTATATTGCATTACATTAAAAATCGCAAAATAATTCATTAGAATTAATAAGATTCATTTTGATATTTACATTTAGTCATTCAAAGGTATTCTTTCCTTTATTATATTAGTTTTCTATACCCGTATCTTCTTTATCCATATAAGATACCATGGAATAATGATTTTAGGAGTAAGAGATATAATGAAATTTCTGATTGGATTTTATCATAGGATATGTATGATCTATTTTATTTGATTAATAGATCCAACAATCAATTGTAATGAATTACAAATTTTATTCGAATTCTAAATGCCTCGTAATTTTCAACCAATTATGTGCTTCAATATAATTATTCGGGGTAAGCGCTATAGCCTGTTTCCAATATTCAGCAGCTTGGTTGAACCATGCTTCTGCGATTTCAAAATCACCCCGTTGAGTGGCCCGTTCTCCCTGGTTGGAATAGATGAGTAAATTCCTTTCCTTAGAACCATACTTGAGAGTTTCCTACCTCATACGGCTCAGCAATTGATTCTTTGGGCATCCCATTTTAATCTATACTAACTATATTAGATTTTTAAGAAATGAACCCCCTTAACAAAAAAAAGGAGGGGGGGTTAACCACAACTAAGTAAAGAAGTTAATTAACTAAGTTTTGAACTCTAATTTTCTTGGTCAAAAATCTGTTTTATTTTTTCTCCCCCCTTTAGAAGAATGAAGCATAGAGATATTTCCTTATCTCATTACATTGGGATTTTCTAAAAGGGAACTATCTTGTTTTCATATATGAAATTTATATAGAATCTCTGAAAAGGACTTTCCCTCCATAAGAAAAAAGAACTTCCTATCTTTGGGATCTGACACTACACCACTGCTTAATATCTTATATCTTAGTGGATCGACTTTATTACATAAGTTGATTACTTCCCATATCCTGAAATATAAGTAAGCAGTTCTTAACCATATTGATCCAATAGCTAGCTAATTTATCTTTACGGTGCTTTGTCTATCAATTTGATCCTTTACCCATAAAATATAGTATATAGGCATATATATTTCTTCATATTTTGGTTCTTGTGAAGTCTCTTTCCTTACTACAGCTGAGAAAAATTGTTTCTTTGGATGATGCATATGTAGAAAGCCTTTTTTGTAGTATTTACTTTACTAGCCAATTTGATCTTTTTTTTCCCTTGTTTCTATAGTGTAGATAGCCACATGTAATGACAGATCATGGCCATATTAGTAAAAGCTTGTGGTAAGAATGGATTTTGTTCTAGTGCCTGGAAATAATATTCCAAAGCCTTCATATGTTCTCCATTACTTGTGTGTATAAGGCCTATGTTATAGAGTATATAACTTTGATCATAGGGATCAATTTCTGGTCGCGTAGCTTCATAATAATTTTGTAAAGCTTCCACATAATTTCTTTTGGATTAAGCTGACGTCCATTACAGTTGTTCATTCTATTCAAAAAATCTCCATTCCAGAACCGTATGTGAGATTTTCATTTCATACGGCTCCTCCCTTCAATGCATAGTACTAAGTAATCCATGGAATCCAAATTTGACTATTCTCATTATATTATGAACTGGCAGGGGCTAGTATTTTTACAAGAAATCTCTAGCCAGCCTCCTTGTAAGGTACGAGATTTTTCTTTCTTAACACCAATCTAGTTCTATATAGAGATGGCAATTCCAACAATTTCTTTGTCCCCAACACCCTCTATTTTCAGGAATTAGTCACGTCAACGATCTTTGATGGTTATATGGATATCCATAGTATGAACGAGATGGATGTTTGTTGTCCTAACCATTCTTCTTAGTCCCGATACCAATAAGTAAAGGGATAATTTATAACAAAGTTTTCATCTTGTTGATTCCTAAGTGTAGTGCTTCTTTCCCTATGTCGCCTATGGGTACTAGTGAAGTAGAATTGACCTACAATACATAACCTATAGGGGTACCCTTTTGCTGAATACTAAAATCGGCAATTGAAGCATTTGAGGCTACATTTCCCTAGAATACACAAGAGAAGGAATTATTCTATCCCCAACTTCACCTTCACCAAACGTAGGTTTATTTCAATAATTTGTTTCTTTCCATCTCGAACCACACCCCTTTTCGTAAGACTGAGAGGACTAAAAAAACAAGAAAAAAGAATCAAATCGCACCATCTCTATAATTTTTCTCATTACCCCGAGAGGTAATGATCCCACAAACAATGGAATTCTACGGTACAAGATAACATAAAAACAAACAGACTAATTTAGTTCTAAAAAAAATGTGAACCCTTCACTCAAATTGTAAATTGAAATTATGATTTTGGTAAGGAAAGATATGAAATATTTAAATCAGATTGGATTTCATCCCAATTATCAAATTATTTATTATTTATATAGTATACCAATGAATAGAACTATTACTTTTTCGTCTAAGTTGAATAACCAGGACAAAGATTTTTTTATTCTTATGGAACCATTGATCGGTAGAACTTATATTGCAGTAATACCAATGACTTACTATTTATTTGGTTTTTGTTTCTGGTCAATAATAAGATTATTTTATGTAGGAGAGATGGGTGAGTGGTTCAAGGCATAGCATTGGAACTGCTATGTAGGCCTTTGTTTACTAAGGGTTCGAATCCCTCTCTTTCCATTTATTTATGTTAATTCACCAATGTTACTGACTACAATATATCAAATATAATAAGAATCAATATCCTTATTCCAACACTAAGACTCTTATTTCTATTTCATGTAGATTCTCTATTCCTAATTACATTACTTTGTTTGATACGTAAAATACAAATATAAATATCAGAAAGAGTGAAGATAAATGAAAATCCTTGATTTATTTGTAATACATAAATGGGAAAATGAACTCTTAGATTTCTTTATAAAAATTTTACTTCAACGCAAAGGGGAAGAGGAGGGGGGCTGGGGCAAAATTGTTTGAACCTTTCCTTGTTATTTTTGTTAGGTTCAAGTCTGACAAGAATAATATTCTACGACTAACAACTCATTTATTTTCAAACCGATCGATTTACTATCTATTATTTGATTTACTAATCCTTTATATTGGAAGAAGTCAATAGTCAAATGTTTTGGCAATTCTTCATGGGAGGGTGATTCCATAGAATTTTGAATTAGAGCTTTCGATCTTTGTTTATTCTTCGTAGTAATAATATCTCTGGGCTTGCAACAATAACTTGGTATATCCACTATGATTATTAACTAAAATATGCCTATGATTGCCTGGCTCTGAGAACAGTTGAAGCCATTCCCAATAAAAAAAGGATGTTATCCAAACACATCTCAAGTAGTTGTAATAAAACTTGACCTGTTGACCCTTTGGCTTTTCCAGCGATATGTACATATTTAAGTAATTGTCATTCTGTCAAACCATAATGAAAATGCAATTTCTGTTTTTTCTTCTAGATGAATATTATATTGTGATCTTTTCCTAGAACGCGATTGGTTTTCAAGATCACTTCCAGATCTAGGCTTTTTACTAGTTAGTCTTGGTAAAGCCCCCAGACAGCATATTTTTTTTGAAATGATGTCTTCGGTAATGAGTCATAAAAAAAAGACTTCTTTTTTTTATTTTATTGACATTTCATTTCTTCATATTACATTATAGAATAAATCAAAATTAAGACTGAACTAAACGAGAAACAACGTAAAGTTATAATGGATTTATTGAAGTATTACAAATAACTATTGACATACTACAAATCAAATAAAGTAGAATGGAATAAATTGTATCAATATATGGATTTTTTGTATATATAGGAAATAATGTTTATACTAAGAAATTTAGACTCCGTCTTTGGATTTGTTCTATGCAAATCTAATTCCTCTATTTTGTATTTTTGGATTTCTAGTTACAAGTTATCACCACATAATAGATCTGATTGGTGACCCAACATTTGGGGAAATGGAGAAGGGGGATTGTCAATAATGGGAAAAAATATATAGAGAAAAAGTCGGCTATCGGAGTCCAACTGATGACCATCGCATTACAAATGCGATGCTCTAACCTCCGAGCTAAGCGAGCTCGCATAACGAAAATGTATAGGAATTCTATAAGTACCTGATCTTAGTTAGCTATTAACAAATTCATAATTGAATACTAAAATGCTCAAATTCATTTAGAATTTTAATTTAGTAAATTAACTTTAACTATCTAATAACTATCACTATAATATAAGTATTTAATAAGTACTTTATAAGTATTTAATAAGTATTTATAAGTATAATTTGATTTAGTATTATATTATGATTTTTTTATTTAGTATTATATTATCAAATAAATTATTAAACAATTAAATATTCAAAATAATTCAATATATATTTTATAGGATTAAAATAAAATATCAAGATATGATATTATCAAATTTGAAATTTCGACTAGAAAAAAATGGAATTATTTTTTGGAGTAGTTATAGCAAACTATATTAATTATATTAACTACTCGATTGGTTCTCAAATCAAAAAGAATAAGAAAAAGAGAATAAAGATACAAGAATGAGGTATTCTTTTGGTTTCATTTAGAAATGTAGGAGATAAGAAAGAATGAATATCGACCGTTCCAGTATTGCAAATTGTGTCATAAAAATGAAAGAGGGGGGAAGCATATATATCTGGGATATATGTATCAATATGGAATTGCAGATGTATCAATAATAGAATTGGTTCTGATTGAAACAAATATAGTTTATCCAATAAAGATGAAATAATAGAGGGTGGCAAAAAATAAAATAGCAGTATACACTTTTCCAATACAATATAAGAATCATTATCTAATGAATTCAACGGTTTCAAGATAAATCAAACAAGTAGAAAGGGGGATATGGTGAAATTGGTAGATGCTACGAACTTGATTGAATTGAGCCTTGGTGTGGAAACCTACTAAGTGCTAACTTCCAAATTCAGAGAAACCCTGGAATTAAAAATGGGCAATACTGAGCAAATTTTTTTTTGAGATTTGAAAAGGTTTGGTTTATCCAAAAAACTAGAATCAAAAATCAAAAAAGGATAGGTGCAGAGACTCAATGGAAGCTGTTCTAACAAATGGAATTGATTACATTATGTTAGTAGTTGGAATCCCTCCATCAAAATTATGAAAAGGGGAACTCTCTATACCTAATACGTATGTACACATATTGACATATCAAACGATTAATCATGACCTGATTCCATTATATATATATATATGGTATATATGTATATGACATTATGTATGAAATGAATTGAATATATATGATATGAAAAAAATGCAAAGTCAATTAGGAATCTATTCCAACAAAAGTTGGAAGTTGAAGGAAGAATCGAATATTTAATGATCAAATCATTGATTCCAGAGTCTGATAGATCTTTTGAAAAATGAATTAATCAGACGAATTAATATGGAATATGTTGAATTATTCAATTCCGGATTGGGATCATCAATTCATCTATAGAATTTCTTAGTCGAAACAAAAATTGATTTTGATCGAATCAAATTGCATAACTTAGAGTTTGTTTGTTGTATGGTAGGCATGTCTTGTTTAAAGATTCATCCAACGGAGTACCACTTAGAATTTCTAATGAAATAGTAAACACTAATAAACTAAGAAAAACTAATAAATAGAACAATAATATTATTTATTATTGTAATATAAGGATTATTATAATATAAGGATTATTACAATATAAGGATTATTAAGGTATAAGGATTATAAGAACAATGAATATCTATTATCAATAAATATATAGAATCACAAATTATTGAACGATTTGACAAATTAAATCCCCAATCCAACTCGTAGCATAGAACATAGTTGAAGAGAGGCTGATACGTTTAGGGCCAATTCATTATCTCTGAAATAATCAATTCAATGGAGGTTCTAATAAAAAGCAATTAGTCAAGGGACTTCTACAAATACAAGACTAAGAATAGGTCTCAATCCATGTGACTTAGGATTAAATTTGGTTGGGTTGGGTTAGAGTTTCTAGATAGGATCGATCATGTCATGATTTTCACTTCATAAATTGACTAGGATTGAGTATACCAGAAAATCAAATGTATCACTAACTCTTTAATTGTGGATAGGAAAAGAAATTAATCCACAAGGATTAATAAAAATAAATAAGTATGGACATCTTAGGTTATGCTAGATTTGACAAATACCAATAGGATTCGTTAGAGTGGATTATTTTTTTCTTGTCCCTATACATACGTAACTACGTAATACTTTCATTTCTATAGATTGATTGATCGGTCAGTTTGCCCATAAATAAAATAAGGAGATGAAAACTATTATAAACTCAAATAGAATATCTATACAAAAATACAATCTATTAGGGCTATACGGATTTGAACCGTAGACCTTCTCAGTAAAACAGATCAAACTTATTATTATATTATCAAAATGTTTCGAACTATTTCAAAGACCCAACATGCATTTTGTTGCATTGGGCTCTTTCATCAATTGATGTAAAGATCAGTTAGTCCACCATATTTTTCCTTCAAAGGAAGATAAAAAGATAATAAGATGGCTCCGCGTGCTCTAATTCATATTCATTATTTGAATTCTAATTTAGGAGCAATACCAAAGTCTCTCAAAGAAGGATTACTTTGACTTAGGTCTACCTCCGGCCTAGATCAACCTAAGTTAAATGGAGTTTCTATCGCTCCTCTGCAAGAGTCAAATATGAGACTTCATACACCTTAAAGTTCATAGGATGAAAAGAGATGATTTTGAGGGCCTTATACTCATTATGCCTAGCATTGAATGTGGATTGGGTATTTACCCTATCAATTATCAAATCAATGGTAGGTTTTCTATTTGGCACTTAAATTTGCACTAAATCTAAATTGGACTGAATCAAACCAAATAAAGTATATGTCAAGCTATTGTTCTCTTGTTCCTCAAATATATGAAGTAAGACATCGATTTTTCATCTCAATAAGATTAATTATGTTCATTGTATAATTGCGTTCTTTTGAAAAGCATTGGTGCACATATAAACGAGGTGCTCTACCTAACTGAGCTATAGCCCTTGCCCTTGTCATAGATATCTTACAATATGGATAATTTCTTGTCAAGATGGACAGTCCACGATCCCACATCGTATGATAGCTTTGCGATTGGTTTACTATTTTAACAAATTGGAATTGCTTAGAAATACTATTCTATCTATAATCCTCTGAGTGATGGGTCTTTTGTGGTGATAAATGACCTACTTAACTCAGTGGTTAGAGTATTACTTTCATACAGCGGGATTCATTGGTCAAAATCCAATAGTAGGTAGAACTTATTAAATACCGGAGTGGAGTAAATGGTATCTAAAGTCAATAGTATATAATAAGTTTTTCTACCCATCTTTTTTTTTGTTTCATTGTATTAGATTAGACTTGATTGTGCTCAATTGGTGGAATCAAAATGTAATAATTCTTTTGAAGATTTTGATGTATTTTGTTGAATAGGAGGAAATAACATTGATAGCCTCTACTCGTGTCCTAGCTCATCTGAGAGCTAGATTTGCCTCAATTGCTTGTCTTTTACCCTCAGCTCTACTCAAGTTAGCTTCAGATATTTCAAGAGCTTATTGAGCTTCTTGCAGATCAATGTCAGTAATCCTCTCCGCATCATTTCCTAAAATGGTGATCTCATTATTACCTATTCTAGCAAAACCAACCATCAGAGCCACCGTTAACCATTGGTCATTGAGGCATATTCTCAAAAGACCTATATCCACGTCTGTGGCAATAGAAGTGTGGTTTGGTAATACGCCAATTTGCCCACTATTAGTAGATAAAACTATTTCTTTTACTACTGAATCCAAAATAATTCGATTAGGAGTCAATACACAAAGATTTAAGGTCATTTCTTGCTCTCCACTTCTAAGTTTATAGCTTTCATGGTAGCTTCATCGATGTTACCCACCAAATAAAAGGCCTGCTCGGGAAGACTATCTAATTCTCCAAAAAGGATGAGTTGAAACCCCCTAATTGTTTCTGCAAGACCAACATATTTACCCTGAGAACCAGTAAATGCTTCTGCCATGAAGAAGGGTTGTGATAAGAAACGCTCAATTTTTCGCGCTCTTGCTACAATTAACCGATCCTCTTCGGATAATTCAGCCAACCCCAGGATAGCTATAATATCCTGAAGTTCTTTGTAATGTTGTGAAGTTTGCTTAATTTTTTGTGCAGTTTCGTAATGTTCCTCGCTAATGATTCGAGGTTGTAACATAGTTGACATTGAATCTAAAGGATATACTGTTGGATAAATACCCTTGGCAGCTAATCCTCTTGATAGTATGGTAGTAGCGTCTAAATGTGCAAATGTCGTGGCAAGAGCCGGGTCGGTCAAATCGTCCGCAGGTACATAAACTGCTTGGATTGAAGTTATAAATCCCTCTTTAGTAGAAGTAATTCTTTCTTGCAAAGAACCCAGTTTTGTACTAAGGGTGGGTTGATAACCCACTACAGAAGGCATTCGACCCAATAAGGCAGATACTTCTGACCCTGCTTGGACAAAATGAAAGATATTATCGATGAATAGAAGCGTGTCTTGTTCATTAACATCCCAAAAATATTCCACCATGGTTAGGGCAGTCAAACCAACTCTCATACGAGCTCTCGGTAGTTCATTCATTTCACCATAGACTAGAGCTACTTTGGATTTTGCAATATTTTTTTCATTAATAACTCCAGATTCTTTCATTTCCATGTAGAGATCATTTCCTTCATGAGTATGTTCACCTACTATGCCAAATACAAATAGACCTCCATGAGCTTTGGCAATGTTGTTGATCAATTCCATGATGAGTACTATTTTACCCACACCAGCTCCCCCAAATAGCCCGATTTTGCCCCCATGATGATAAGGAGCTAAAAGATCCACCACTTTAATCCCTGTTTCAAAAATTGATAATTTCGTATCTAATTGTATAAAAGTAGACGCAAATCTATGAATAGGACATGTTGTGTGAGTATCCACAGGACCTAAATTATCAACGGTTTCCCAAGAATGTTGAAAATTCATCCGAGAGTAGCTTCGCCAATTGGAACACTTAGAGGAGTTCCTGTGTCCATCACTTTCATTCCTCTCATCAGACCATCTGTGGCACTAATAGCTATAGCTTTAACTCGATTATTTCCTAATAATTGTTGTACCTCACAAGTCACATTAATTTGTTGATCGACAATATCTCAACTTTTAACTACCAAAGCATTATAAATATTAGGCATCTTTCCTGGGGGAAAAGCAACATCCAGTACTGGGCCAATAATTTGGGTGATACGTCCTAAGTTTTTTATCTTCAAGTGTAGAAACCACAGGACCAGAAGTAGTAAGATTGATTTTCATAATCATAATATAGTGAAATATGTCAAAATTCATTTGGAATAGTATCCAATAAAAAAAATGTCCGATAGGAAGTCAATCGGCTAAGTGAATAAGAAATAATCGAAGTTAGCACTGGATTTAGTTGGTATCACCCAAAGGAATTCAATTCCCTTGTTTACCCATTGAATTATTCAATTTTCAAGTTCAACCAATCCTTTTTTTTAGTATTTTTAATATAAAGTAGATGAATACGAATCATGAGTAAGTTAAGTGTGTTTCATTTTTCTATCATCATAGAAAATACTCTCCCTATTAGATTATATTATCTATGGAATTCCAACACAAACTCCATTTAGGTTTTATTATTTCGATCTCATTGTTCATCATTTTTTGCATATACATTTCTATCTATTCTTGTTTTATACCTTTTCCTTGTTTTATACCTTTTCATGGATGAATTATGGCTATTTTCACATCCTAGGATTTACATATACAACATATATCACTGTCAAGAGTGTTTTATTAATTAATATTTATATATTTAATGACAAATAAGAAGAGGATCAACTCAATTATAAACTTACAAAACAAGGATTGGCTTGCGCCATATATAGGAAAGAGTATACAATAATGATGTATTTGGTGAATCAAATACATTACATAGTCTAATAACCAACCATTTTCTAATTAGTTGAATTTTTTGAAAGATTTTTCTTAAGGGTTTCATTCACATCTAATCCATATTGAGTAAACCTTGTCGTTGTGAGAATTCTTAATTCATGAGTTGTAAGGAGGGACTTATGTCACCACAAATAGAGACTAAAGCAAGTGTTGGATTCAAAGCTAGTGTTAAAGATTATAAATTGACTTATTATACTCCTGACTATGAAACCAAAGATACTGACATCTTGGCAGCATTCCGAGTAAGTCCTCAACCCAGGTTTCTGCTCGAAGAAGCAGGAGCTGCGATAGCTGCCGAATCTTCCACTGGTACATGGACAACTGTGTGGACTGATGGACTTACCAGTCTTGATTATTACAAAGGAAGATGTTGCCACATCGAGAGCATTGTTGGGGAGAAAAACCAATATATTGCTTATGTAGCTTATCCTTTAGACCTTTTTGAAGAAGGTTTTGTTACTAGCATGTTTACTTCCATTGTAGGTAATGTATTTGGTTTCAAAGCCTTATGAGCCCTATGTCTGGAGGATTTACAAATTCCTCCTTCTTATTCTAAAACATTCCAAGGCCCACCTCATGGAATCCAAGTTGAAAGAGATAAGTTGAACAAGTATGGCCATCCCCTATTGGGATGCACTATTAAACCAAAATTGGGGTTATCTACAAAGAACTATGGCAGAGCCATTTATGAATGTTTACACGGTGGACTTGATTTCACCAAGGATGATGAAAATGTGAATTCCCAACCATTTATGCATTGAAGAGACCATTTCTTATTTTGTACCGAAGCAATTTATAAAGCACAGGCCGAAACAGGCAAATCAAGGGACATTACTTGAATGCTACTGTGGGTACATGGGAAGAAATGATCAAAAGGGCTATATGTGCAAGAGAATTGGGAGTCCCTATCATAATTCATGATTACTTAACATGGGGATTCACTACAAATACTAGCTTGTCTCATTATTGTTGCGATAACGGCCTACTGCTTGACATCGATCGTGTAATGCATGCAATTATTGATAGACAGAAAAATCATGGTATGCATTTTCATGTACTAGCTAAAGCATTAGATATGTCTGGTGGAGATCATATTCACCCTGGTACAGTAGTAGGTAAATTGGAAGGGGAACGTGAGATGACTTTGGGTTTTGTTGATTTATTACGTGATGATTTTATTGAAAAAGACTGAAGTCACAGTATTTTTTTCACTCAAGATTGGGTCTCTATGCCGGGTGTTCTTCCTGTGGCTTCAAGGGGTATTCAAGTTTGGCATATGCCTACCTTGATCGAAATCTTTGGGGATGATTCCCTACTACAATTTAGTGGAGGAACTTTAGGGCACCCTTGGGGAAATGCACATGGTGCAGTAGCTAATCAGGTGGTTTTGGAAGCGTGTGTACAAGCTCATAATGAGGGACATGACCTTGCTTGTGAAGGTAATGAAATTATCCATGAAGCTAGCAAATGGAGTCCTGAGCTAGCCGCTGCTTGTGAAGTATGGAAGGAGATCAAATTCGAATTTGCACCAGTAGATACACCAGACTAGTAGATATGTCAGATGATGATAAAGCAAAAAATAATTTAGTAATTCCTGTTTGTTATCCTAATTTTAATTAACCTCGGCCCAATATTTCACTAAAAAGCATTGAGCCGAATAAAATGGAATATCCTATAAATCCTATATATTATGTATTTGCATATATCTTTGATATGTACAAACCTTACTATACTATATAGAAGATGCAAATACAAAAGACTAAACAACTCAATACTTCTATCGTTAGATCCATAATGAATTCTCATAATTAATTCTAAAAATCCTTGGATTGGTGGATTTTTAGATTCCACAATTTTATTTCAAACCATAAATCAAGCCAAGCCAAGAGGCGAGGGCTTCCTCGACCTATCCTCTAATATAATATTGTCTTTTTTGTTCTATGTTAGAATAGAAACTTATTATTTGATTATATGATATGAAAATCATACGAGAATAAATTCTTCACTTTGTAGGAAGAAACAATTCTATCTTTCGATGAAAGATTTGTTTGTACATGACATGAGAGAAACTTCTTTTTATATTTCTAATTCAGGAAAAGATTCTATCAATATATATATATATATATATATTAGAAAGAAGTGATACTCCGAATTTACCAAAAAAAAAATTATTTTCTTTCAATACTCACTCGTTGTTGGTTAACAGTTAACAATCCTAATGATGGAATCCATATGCTTCATTTTTTTAGAAAATCAATCAATAAAATAGTAAATCAACGAATAGTCTTGATGGTTTGGGCATACCCCTGGAAGTGAAGACCCCATTCTAAATGATACAAGAAAAACATTGGAGTGATAGTGGCAGTTATAGTTATAGTTTCAGTAATGTTAATTATTTATTGGAGATCAGGAATATTTTTGGTTTGATCTCTGATAACACTTTGTTAGTTAGGGATAGTAATGGCGACAGTTATTCTATATATTTTGATATTGAAAATCAGATTTTTGAGATTGACAATAAGAATAATAGTTCTTTTCTTAGTGAACTAGAAAGTTTTTTTTATAGTTAGTTGAATAGTGGGTCTAAAAGTAAGAATAACTACTATGTCGGTTACATTTATAGTATTATTGGGACTGTAAATGTAAGCATAAGTGTAAGTAGTAGTGAAAGTGGGAGTTCTAGTATAAGTACTAGTAGTAATGACAATGATTTAAATATAAAAGAATGATCTAACGATTTTGATATAAACAATAAATACAAAGATTTATGGGTTCAATGTGAAAATTCTTATGGATTAAATTATAAAAAAATTTTAAGTCAAAAATGCATATTTGTGAACATTGTGGATATCATTTGAAAATGAGTAGCTCAGATAGAATCAAACTTTTGATTGATCTAGGCACTTGGGATCCTATGGATGAAGCTATGGTTTCTATGGACCCTATAGAATTTCATTCAAAGGAGGAACCCTATATAGATCACATCGATTCTTATTAGAGAAAGACAGGTTTAATTGAAGCTGTTCAAATAGGCATAGGTCAACTAAATGGTATTCCTGTGACAATTGGGGTTATGGATTTTGAGTTCATGGGAGGTAGTATGGGATCCGTAGTGGGTGAGAAAATCACTGGTTTGATCGAGTATGCTACTAATAAATCTCTACCTACATTATTGTATGTGCTTCTGGAGGCGCACACATGCAAGAAGGAAGTTTGAGCTTGATGCAAATGGCTAAAATCTCTTCTGCCTCATATAATTATCAATAAAAAAAAAGTTATTCTATGTATCAATCCTTACATCTCCTACAACCGGTGGAGTGACGGCAAGTTTTGTTATGTTGGGAAATGTCATTATTGCTGAACCTAATGCCCATATTGCATTTGCCGGTAAAAGAGTAATTGAACAAACATTGAATAAGACAATACTTGATGGTTTACAAGTAGCTGAATATTTATTCCATAAGGGCTTATTTGACCTAATCGTACCATGTAATCCTTTAAAAGGTGTTTTGAGTGAGTTATTTCAACTTCATGGTTTCCTTCATAAGCCCTCTTAATATTTATAAGAGGTACAAATAGTAATCGAGGTACACATTCTATGACAGATCTTAACTTACCCTCTTTTTTTGTGCCCTTAGTAGGCCTAGTATTTTCGGCAATTGCAATGGCTTCTTCGTCTCTTTATGTCCAAAGAAATAAAATTGTCTAGATCCAATGGAACCAAAACTCATCAATTTATTTGAACACTGACTAAATTATAATACAGATATTTATTTAGTGTAATATGGTAGAATATGTGGCTTTACATAGATAGATAATATCTACATAAAGGTTAACGTATCTGACTAATTCCTACTAATGCTTTAATGCTGTGTTTTGTATCCGAATAGTGCTAGTTGATGAGAGTTACTTCAGCATCAAGAAAATTAAAGTCAGTTTTGGGTTATTCTCTCAATTCCAATCGAATGCAACTGTATCTAATATAGTAATTATGAACTGGCGATCAAAACATATATGGATAGAACTTATAACTGAGTCTCGAAAGACAAGTAATTTTCGCCGGGCCTGTATCCTTTTTTCAGGTTCACTAGGAATCTTAGTGGTTGGAACTTCCAGTTATCTTGGTAGAAATCTGATATCTGTATTTCCATCCAAGAAAATCCTTTTTTTTTCCACAAGGGATTGTGATGTCTTTCTACAGGATGGCAAGACTATTCATTAGCTACTATTTGTGGGGCACAATTTCATGGGATGTTGGTAGTCGTTATGACCGATTCGATAGAAAAGAAAAAATAGTGTGTATTTTTCGTTGGGGATTTCCTAGAATAAGTCACCGCATTTTCTTCTGCTTTCTTATGAGAGATATCTAATCAATTAGAATGGAGTTTAAAGAAGGTCTTTCTACTCATCATGTCCTTTATATGGAAATCAGAGGCCAAGGAGCCATTCCCTTGACTCGTACTGATGAGAATTTTACTCCACAAGAAATTGAACAAAAAGCTGCTGAATTGGCCTATTTCTTGCGTGTACCAATTGAAGTATTTTGAAAAATGAACTGAAGAAAAATTTTTCAGCATGAAGAAAAAAACTTGTTAACCCCTTTTATTTAATTGAAGTTTCTTCAGAATGCCCATTCGATCAAAACGTGTTATATCCTATGTTCCTATTCCATTGGTGCAGCAACCCATAGAATAAAACCAAAAGCAGAGAAAGTATATGGGGTAACTATAAAAAAATGATGAAGAAGAAATTTTTTGTATACCAAAACTATTTTGTATGTGTACATAATTCAACTTAATTCTTTTATTTATACTAGTCAAAAAGTCTAATTTTTCATAATAAAAAATTCATTAGTTCAAGATTGAGATATCTAAAAATACTGTATTGATTCTTTTTTTATATTCTTGATAGATCCAAGGACTAAATTTTGACACAAAATGGAAAGAAATAGATCCACAACCTTGTTTGTTATATAACTCATACTTTGCAAAAATATCAGATAGAGTCAAAGATCGACGCAACTTCATTACCAATTTCACAGATAAAAAAATGAAAAAAAAAAGAAGCATTGATTTCCTTCACATATTTTGTATCTATAGTATTTTTGCCTTAGTGGGTCTCTCTCTCATTTAAGAAAAGTTTGGAACCTTGGATTACTAACTGGTGGAATAGCAGGCAATCCGAAACCTTTTTGAATGCTATTCAGGAGAAAAACATTCTAGAAAAATTCATAGAATTTGAAGAACTATTCCTCTTGGATGAAATGATAAAAGAGTACCCAGAGATACATATACAAGAGCTTCATTTAGGAATATAGAAGGAAACAATAGAATTGGTCAAAACACATGATGAATATCATCTCCGTCTCATTTTGCATTTCTCCACAAATGTAATCTATTTTGTTATTCTAAGTGGTTATTTTTTTCTGGGTAATAAAGAACTTGTCATTCTTAATTCTTGGGTTCAAGAATTATTCTATAACTTAAGTGACACAATAAAGGCCTTTTCGATTCTTTTAATCACTGATTTATGGATCAGATTTCACTCGACCCATGGTTGGGAACTAATGATTGGTTCGGTCTACAACGATTTTGGATTGGGCCATAATGATCAAATTATATCTAGTCTTGTTTCCACTCTTCCAGTTATTCTAGATACAAGTGTGAAATATTGGATCTTCCATTATTTAAATCGTGTATCTCCTTCACTTGTAGTTATTTATCATTCAATGCATGAATGACGAACAAATTAATGAATGAAGATGAAGAACTCATTTGGTTTCGTAATATCAATTAAATGAGAATATGTTTTTGTGTATAAAGAAAGCATTTTCCATTTTACTTATTCGAATTTGAATTTTACTTATTCTTTTTATTTCTACCTGTTAAAGGTATTTGTCGCATACTATACTCTATTCCAGTACAATTATTCGAATATAATAGCAAAATTTGGGGTAGGGAACCATACTAGACTAGCTACCTATCTAATTTATTTAATGTAGAAATTTCGCAATTAATGATTGGATCATGCAAAATAGAAATACTTTTTCTTGGGTAAAAGAACAGATGACTCAATCCATTTTTGTATCAATCATGATATATGTAATAAATCAAGCATCTCTTTCAAATGCATATCCCATTTTTGCACAACAAGGTTATGAAAATCCATGAGAAGCAACTGGATGAATTGTATGTGCCAATTACCATTTAGCTAATAAGCCCATGGACATTGAAGTTTCGTGAGCTATGCTTCCTAATACTGTATTTGAAGTAGTTTCTCGAATCTCTTATGATATGAAACTGAAACAAGTTCTTGCTAATGGTTAAAAAGGTACTTTGAATGTGGGGGCTTTTCTTATTTTACTCGAGGGATTCAAATTAGCCCCTCCCAATTGTATTTCTCCTGAGGTGAAAGAAAAGATGGGAAATCTATCTTTTCAGAATTATCATCCCAATAAAAAAAATATTCTTGTAATAGGTCCGGTTCCTGGTCAAAAATATAGTGACATCGTCTTTACTATTCTTTCTCCCGACCTAGCTATGAAAAAAGATGTTCATTTCTAAAAATATCCCATATATGTAGGTGGGAACAAAGGGAGGGGTCAGATTTATCTTGATGGAAGTAAAAGTAACAATACAGTCTATAATGCTACATCATCGGCTATAGTAAGCAGAATAGTACGTAAAGAAAATGGGGGATATGAAATAACCATAGTTGATGCATCGGACGGACATCACGTGGTTGATATTATACCTCCAGGACTAGACTTCTTGTTTCAGATGGTGTATTCATCAAGCTTGATCAACCATTAACAAGTAATCCCAATGTAAGGGGCTTTGGTCTGGGAGATGTAGAAATAGTGCTTCAAGATCCATTACGCGTTGAAGGTCTTTTATTCTTCTTAGCATATGTTATTTTGGCACAAATTTTTTTGGTTCTTAAAAAGAAACAATTTGAAAAAATTCAATTGTACGAAATGAATTTCTAGATCCAAAGATTCCTTAACATTAAATTGTTAAAAATAGTTTTTACTATTTTTTGTGATGTCTGAAATTAATTACTTGTATCCAATTCCTAGTAATGGACAATAAAATGCAAACAAATAAAAAGAAAGAAAATATAGGGCAAGGATGGGATACATGAAACAAATACTTCTAGGAGGGATTGCTAGTCTTCTCAGTTGTGTGCTTTTGCTCCTCGCACTTTTTGTTGTTAAGGGCGCGCGAGGAGAAGTGTTTTGTGTGATAGTTGCATCTATAGTACTGTACCCCGTATTCCATAGAGCCATTGTTGCAATTTAGTGTGGAGTGCCTGCAGCTCTTTGTGCTGCTAGGCGTGCATGATACTTTCCATCGTCCGTTCGCGGGTGGTTTATAGGGCATTCAGCTGAACAAGTTTTTGATTCCTCGTCACTAGCAAAGCTTCCCTTGAGGCACTTTGTTGATGACATGGGCTTCAGTCATCATGCTTTCGGCCCAGCTGCACATTCTTCGCATTCATCATGTGGTTTCACCAAGATGTCAATTCTTCTTCTCTACAACTCCGTTCTGCTATGTAGTATAAGAGCACGCAACCTGTCTGCGAATCCCATGCTTTTCAAGTAAGCACAAACTCCTATGATGTGTATTCCCCTCTAGAGTCTGTTCTCAAACAAAGTTTTCTTTGCCTTTACTTTATAAGATAAGAGTTGTCTCATTCTCTACTAAGCTTCTGAACTCCATGAACTTTTTAAAGACTTCACCGCTAAGAAATATACCCCTAGTGAGGAAAGCAACCCCGTCCTTCTGCCTCTGTCCCCTTTCCATTCCTTTGTTGAAAAGAAATATTCTGGTCCTCCCACTGCAATCGTTACTGGATCTCCTACCATCTATCTCTTATTGGGAAAGCACTCTTTGGAGTTGGTGTATGATTTGATTCCACTTTTATCCAACCGAGTCGAGTATCCACTTTGTTCATGCTTTTCCCTGGCCAAAATCATGATAGTGTTCTCTTGAAGAGCCTGAAGACAGCATCCAAGATCATATTCCATAGACATGGCCTTGTATAGCTGGACAATGAATCACTCGCTTTCCCTCCTCTCCGTCCTGTCTCTGAACTCAAGCCTGACCTTTGAAAAGCAAGAAAGAGCTTCACATATCATTTCTACTCAATCGCGAGCTTAGGTTTTTTTTGCTTGCCACTGTACTTGCTTTCCTTATTCTTGCCCAAGATGTAGGAAATGATCAACATCAATTGAATGAACTCAGCTGATGGCTTTTCATCCTGATCGTATTATTAATAGGTCTTGAAGAGCCTACTATATCAATCAATGGCAATCACTATCTCGCCTGCCACTTTCACTAGCTCTTCATAGGTTACCCATATATTATGTATGTATTGAAAATGCAGGGCAGCCTAGACTTTCCCCTCGCCATGGCCTAGCGAACACCGAACTGAACGTGAGGGCTTAACGAGCCTACACCACCCCATACCAAACCTTATCGAACTGAGACAACACATACCAAACCGCCAAAGATCCAAAACATATCTATATCTCATGTAATCTAAAGCTCAACCCCTATACAAGACCGAAGGAAAATGAAAGCAAACCAACAAGCACAAACATTACGGTCATCCTTTCGCGAGAAGGACTCCCTCCACTCTGCAGCCGATATTGCGTAGAATAACTATTGCCAAGTGGTATCGTAGATGATCATAGAAACTGCATCCGTTGGTTAGATGAGTTGTGGAGCTTGCTCTGCTGGGTAGTGTCACCCACGCACAAGATGAGGAACCACAAGGGCCACCAGCACGAGAGAGAACAGTTGCCGGCCTGGAAGTGATTCGCTAGATAGGAGTGTTCTCAACGATCAGTATCCATGGTGGAAAGACTAACAGGAGAGGCAAGGTTGGCCAATCACTTTTGTGATCCACATTTGTCGACTGCATGCACTATCGACTACTGATGAGTACGCTACAACAACAACAACTACTACTACAGCTAGGGATGAGAGACTTCCACTCTCTTCTGCTATTGATGTGGTCCCTGCCTCCAAACCGCCATCACAGTTTGACGATATTGGAGAGGAAGGGGTGCAGATAACCCCACTCTGATGCTCATCATGAGTCTAAAAGAGCCTAATCAATCATATTACAAAGCTAGGTGATTGAGACTAAAGCGCCTTCACTTCCTTCAGTTCGGCATGGCAGCAAGAGAAAATTCCAATGATCGGCCTTTGGATATGTATGAGTCTGGCCTTGGTGAATGAATTGCTCAATGCAAGAGTCTCTAAATTCTCAATTGATTCCTCTTTGGAGGGCTTCGTTTTTCCTGACCCACCACCTAATCTTGACCATCTTGCTTGTCAACACTAGCAGATGCAGATTCGGATACAGAAGAAGAGAGGTATAGGGGATCCCACTCTCGTCAATTGGAAGTAGTTGTGGATTCCATGGAAGCAAAAGAGAGAGAAGCGAAAGTTGGGGCTCCCATAGAGTTACGGCTCTAGGGTTGGTCTAAAGCTAAAGTAAGAGATAAAAAATAAGAAGAAAAAGATAGAATTAAAAACCATACAAGCTTTTTTTGCATTGCATATGGCTCAATAATGGAATTGAATTTACCACCCCCCCCCCTTCTCTCAAAGGAGGAAGGAAATATAATCCATCGGATCTAGATCGTTGAATGATCCATTTACCAACTTTCCTTTCATAGGAGTAAAAAAAATACTATGATGGCTCTGTTGCTTTCTATATTTATCGTCTATGATTTAGCAATCCCAAAGTTTATTTCTGATACGATCAAATAGTGAAAAAATGATCATTTTTTTTCATTTTCATACTCTTTCTTTCCTAAGATGAATATTAGAAAGAAAAGAGACTTTTGGTTTGGAATAACAAAATGGCTTCTGACACTGAATGTACTCCCGACACGTAAGATCAAATGGAAAATAACCTTTGTTTCATACTACTATTTCGATACAAAACCTCATGTTATGAAAAAACAAGAATGATTTGTTCATATCAAACTTGAGATGCCATGCTATTATTACTTAGAATTCATATTCGATATGGCGAAGGCATAGTTTTTTTTTTATTTTTCAAAAAACAAACTTGGTGCCAAGTGTGAGGGAATGCTACACGTTTGGTAATTTCTCCTCTGACTAGAATTAAAGTTCCCATTGAAGCGGCTAATCCCATGCATATTGTATGCATTTCAGGTGGCATAAAATGCATAGTATCATATGTGGCCATTCCTAGGATTACCCATCTACCGAGAGAGTTTATAAACAAATAAAGACCCCTAGTAGCATCTTCTATACTGAGATATACCATGAGACCAACAAGTTGATTTGAGACCTCATTATCCCCCAAAAAAAGTAATCTTTATCGATAAAGTCAGTTGATTAGGACAAAATTCTATCCCCCAGAAACTGTACGTGCACATTTGGATGCATACGGTTCAAAAAAATTGCGAAAAAAATCAATGTATCAATTTTAGTCCTATTTCTTTCTTTTGTAATAGTTTTTTTAGGTTTGCTTTTTAAAAAATTTTTTTCAAAAATAGGTTTTGTTTTGGCATCTCTCCATACCATGCTAAAAGAAGAAAAAAAAAGAGAATTTACTAAACTTCTTGAACTAACCTCTCAGTGATATATTATTTCATCACGATTCAAATCACGATGTTGTTTTCTTGTTCCCGAATGGGTCTTTTCAATTCTCTTAGGTTCATATTCTACTCTGAGTAAAGATTTATCCGAATTCTATTTGTACATAATATAGGGCAAATAATCTCAGTACCACTTCTTTTGGAATTTGTTTATTTCATGCTTTAGCTTTACTTGCCTTCCCACAAACTATTCCATGTATTCGTCATACTATTCCATTGATTGGTAGTTTTACTTTGTACTAGTTTAATTAATATAGTTTATTAATTAAACTAGTTAACGTTAAGTATAGGAATCATTTATGATATAAGTGGTAATTTTACATATATTACCAATTTGGTATTTTCTTTTCTAAATGGAGTCTGGATATTTTATCGGTCTAAATCAACCATAAATTCTTCTAATTGATAATATATGGATATGGATCCCCAATATAAATATAAATTAACTGGTTTAATTACACTTCACACTCCAAATAATTGATAGTTCAATCAATATTTCTTGGGTGAAGCAGAGGATATCTCGATCGGGGGAGAGAACGGGGTAAATCCCATATGACCCAATATGCTTGACAAGTCACACTATTCATCAACCCAAAACTCATCTTCCTCTCCAGGACTCTGAAAAGGTACTTTTGGAACACCAATAGGCATTAAATTTCAGAAAAAAATCAAGCACTATACTTCACTTTAATATGGAAACATAACAAGGGGTTTATTGTCTTGTCATCTTTTTTTCTGTTTACCCTATTTTATTTTCCATAAATTGGAAGGGAAAACATAGTGAATTAAAAAAAATTTAATTAATGGATCAATCACTTGAATGATAAACAATTATCTATGCATTCATTCCCAAAAACAAAAATAGGACCAATTTTCCCATTACGTATTGGTACTCATCGGGTATAGAATAGATCTGCTTCTCTTTGTTCTTATGGACAAACTTGTTCTCTTATTTCCAACAAAATGGAATAAATAGTAATCCTTTCTCATATGGAATCTACTGAAAGGTACATCATAGTATAGTCTTTTTCAATGCGATAAAGTTACATAGTGTCTACTTATCTTTGATAAAGAGAGGTATTTCCATGGGTTTAGCTTGGTATCATGTTCATATTGTCATATTGAATGATCCTGATCGATTACTTTCTATTCACATAATGCATACAGCTCTAGTTTCTGGTTGGGCCAGTTCAATGGATCTATACGAATTAGCGGTTTTTGATCCCTCTGACCCCGTTCTTGATCCAATGTGGAGATAGGGTATGTTTGTTATACCCTTGATGACTTGTTTAGTAATAAGCAATTCATGGGGTGGTTGGAGTATTTCAAGAGGAACTATAACAAATCCGTGGTATTTGGAGTTATGAAGGTGTGGCAGGGGCACATATTGTGTTTTCCGGCTTGTGCTTTTTGGTAGCTATCTGGCATTGAGTGTATTAGGATCTAGAAATATTCTATGATGAACATATGGGAAAACCATCTTTGAATTTTCCAAAAATCTTTGGAATTCATTTATTCCTCTCAGGGTTGGCTTGCTTTGGCTTTGGCGCATTGCATGTAACAGGCTTGTACGGTCCTGGAATATGGGTGTCTGATCCTTATAGCAGGTACATTGGGCATATTGGCAGGTCTATTCCATCTTAGTGTTCATCCACCTCAACGTCTATACAAAGGATTACGTATGGGCAACACTGAAACTGTACTTTCCAGTAGTATTGTTGCTATTTTTTTTGCAGCTTTCGTAGTTGCTGGAATTATGTGGTATGGTTCAGCAACTATCCCAATCAAATTATTTGGGCCCACTCATTATCAGTGGGATCAAGGATACTTCCAGCAAGAAATATATCAAAGTGTTGGGGTTGGACTGGCTGAAAATCTGAGTTTATCGGAAGCTTAGTCTAAAATTCCTGAAAAATTAGCTTTTTATGATTATATTGGTAATAATCCGGCAAAAAGGGGATTATTCAGTGCAGGTTCAATGGACAACGGGGATGGAATAGCTGTTGGATGGTTAGGACACCCGATCTTTAGAAATAAAGATGGACATGAGCTTTTTGTACGTCGTATGCCTACTTTTTTTGAAACGTTTCCAGTAGTTTTGGTAGATGTAGACGGAATTGTTAGAGCCGACGTTCCTTTTAGAAGAGCAGAATCCAAATATAGTGTCGAACAAGTAGGTGTAACTGTTGAGTTTTATGGTGGCGAACTCAATGGGGTCAGTTATAGTGATCCCACTACTGTGAAAAAATATGCTAGACGTGCCCAATTAGGTGAAATTTTTGAATTAGACCGAGCTACTTTGAAATCCGATGGTGTTTTTCGTAGTAGTCCAAGGGGTTGGTTCACTTTTGGGCATGCTTCATTTGCTCTGCTCTTCTTCTTCGGACACATTTGGCATGGTGCTAGAACCTTGTTCAGAGATGTTTTTGCTGGTATTGATCCAGATTTGGATGCTCAAGTTGAATTTGGAGCATTCCAAAAACTTGGAGATCCAACTACACGGAGACAAGCAGTATGATACAACGTTGTTCTGGGATCTTCTGTTTATACATATATATATATATATTCTATTTGATATAGTGTACTGAAGAAATATAGTGTACTGAAGAAATTTGCACTTTTTTCATCATCCTTTCTTTGATTCTTTCCTTTTGTAAATGATCCCCCTCTCAAAAAAATAGAAATAAAATAGGTGTGGAAGCTATAATTGTAAATTACAATTGAATCTATGGAAGCATTGGTTTATACATTTCTCTTAGTCTCTATTTTAGGGATAATTTTTTTTGCTATCTTTTTTCGAGAACCACCTAAGGTTCCAACGAAAATAAATGGAATGATTTTTCATTATATTAATTTAAGTAATGAGCCTCCAAATATAAATATAGGAGGCTCATTACTTCAATTAGTCCCCGTGTTCTTCGAATGGATCTCTTAGTTGGTGAGAAGGTTAGCCAAAGGCGGTATGTAAGGTATACCCAATAAAGCTTACAAGTAAACCAGATATGAAGGTGGTGACTAGGGTTTTTGTTTCCATTTTTAGGTAATTTCAAGATTTCAATGGATCTACAATAAGATCATTTAATCGTTTATTTACAACTACAATGGAATGATATATAAAGTCAACAGATTTTAACCAATGATTAAATAGGGTTTATGGCTACACAAACCATTAAGGATAATTCTAGATCTGGGCCAAGACGAACTATTATAGGGGATTTCTTAAAATCGTTGAATTCAGAATATGGTAAAGTAGCTCCAGGTTGGGGTACTACACCACTTATGGGCTTGGTAATGGCTTTATTTGTGGTATTCCTTTCTATTATTTTGAAAATTTATAATTCTTCTATTTTACTGGATGAAAATTCAGTGAGTTAAGTTTTATAAGAACTATGAAGTCCTAGCTTTTCAATAAAAAAATTACTTCAAACTCAAATTTATAGATTATTTTGGTAGTTCAATTGTGGAATTTATTTGTTTTAGTATTTCTAGAATATCAGTGTGTGACTTGTTATAATTGATCCTATTGGTAGTACAGAGAATGAATCTGTCATCTTTATCAATATGATTTTACCCTGTCGAATATTATTTGATTTATTTTAGGATATTGAGCATGAAATATATAGAATAAAATAAATCAAGAAAAGAAATATTTGAGCTATGATTCATACCCACTATTTAAACTTCACGATCGAAGTAAAAAAAATAGGTATTTCCGAGAAATCAAACAATTTTTCTTCCTTCAGACTTATTTTGACTGAAATACACGTGTCTCTATAGATTTTCTTGAGTTATTACATCTATTCATTAAATGAGTGATGATCAAAGGGTTCTTACTCAGAAAGCTTTTGGGTTTAGCTTAGAGCTTTATTAAATAAATCATCATGGTTATAGTATGAATCTAAAGTTTTAATTGATTAATGGGGTCTCAACTAGAAAATTCCTATTAAATTCTTATTAATATTAATGAATATTAAAACAAGAAACAAGAGTCAATCTGCATTATGTACAAAAAAACAACAAATCAAATAACAATTAAAAAAATAAGGAAGAGAAGATTCATAAGTCCTGTAATGATCAACATTAAAAAAGAGGGCTGAGCCAACTTGATTTGGCATTATAATCACAAAGAAGAAATTTAGGATTTTAGTTATTTCATATCTTCATGACAAATCGAATCAAGTGCCTATGAAGTTTTGAGCTTTTTATTACTATTATGTCAAAAATCAGTATTTGTGTATTTCTGGTTGAACCGTACAAGATGAAATTCTCATATACGGTTCTCAGAGGGGGAGTCTCCTATCTCAATAAAGTATATGATTGGTTCGAGGAACTTCTCGAGATTCAGGTGATTGCAGATGATATAACTAGTAAATATGTTCCTCTTTTTTTGGGAGGTCGACAACCATTATGTGGCATAGGTGTTACATCACGTACGAAACTTAATAGTATACCACTTCTACGAATGGTTCGTAATGCTGCATCTCATCCGAGACCAGGACATTTTATCATAACTTCTGCTCATTGCATACCCTGATCAATTATTGTACAAATAGGATTTATTGCTGTTGTTTAAGTAGCATAGGGTGTTCCTCTTCTTGTGCCTTGGAATCTAGAAGTACCCGCGGACACCCAAGAAACCACCTGACCACATACATCTTTAACAGTTACAATGGCATTGTTGAAACTTTCTTGAACATGAATAACTCCTTTTGGTATTCTACGTCCATTCTTGCATGAACCAATACGTCCATTCCTACGAGAACCAACTTTTGGTATAGGTTTTGTCATTTTTTATTATCTATCTCCTAAATAGGAGTCAGAGATATACAGAAATATATGGAGATATCCATTTCATATTCAAAAAAATGGATCCCCTATTTTTTATTTTTACATTATAGGGATCCCCTCTTTACTTTAGTTTAGAATTAGAAATTTTTTTTTAAGATTAAAGATTACCCTATCCCTTTCTCTATTTATGATTTGGATTTAAACAAATCACCATAATTCATCCATGTCTATGGATCAATCAACACTTTTCACAAATTTTATGAACAAAAGTTCTTATTTTCATATTTCTCATTCCTTTATTCTTGAATCTACTTCTTGGAAGAAAAAAATAAGTCTCTTGAATTTTTTAACTTAACAAACAAGAATTGTTTAAAAAATCACTTAATCATTCGACTCCTTGTTATGAAGTCTATAAATTATACATCCCTTGGTTGAATCATAATGACTTATTTTGATTTTGACTATATCTCCAGGTAGTATCAGTATAAAATTTTGTCGGATTCTCCTTGAAACATAACCTAAAATTAGATCTTCATTATCTAAATATACTCGGAACATACCGTTGGGAAGTGATTCAGTAATTAAGCCTTCATGAATCAATTTTTGTTCTTTCATTCTAGGTAACCCCCTTTAAGTATCAATGAGATAAAATTAGGATATTGGAGGCGAATCACCATATATAACACAAAATTTCTCCTCTAATTCTTTTTAGTTGAGCTTCTCGATCTGTCATTATACCTTGAGAAGTAGAAAGAATTACAATCCCTATTCCACCTTAAATGTTACGAATTCATTGATAGTTTGAATAGATTCATAGACCAGGTCAACTTATTTGCTTTAAAATAGTTCTATATACTCTGTTCCTAGTTCCTCTATGTCGCAGGGTTAAAACCAAGAAAAATTTTTGACTTTCTTGATCTTGATGTTTTCAAATGTTTTCAATAAAACCTTCTTGTAAAAGTATTTTAACAATGTTTTTGGTAATATTAGTAGATGCTATTCGAACCCTTCCCTTTTTATCCATGTCAGCATTTCTTATAGAAGTTATTATATCGGCAATAGTATCCCTACCCATGATGAACTCGAATTATTCTTATCTTCCAATTTGGATATAATCAACATGTTTTATTATTATTTTATTATTTATTTTTCTTTACTATTTTTTATTCAAAGTATATGTGTGAGACATAATCTACTAATAATTTAATAATGAATTGCTCCATTTTTTGGTACCCAACTAGTAGTTCCATCTACTAGTATTTAGTATTTATAATACCTCAGGAGCTAGTGAAACTATTTTAGTAAAATTAAACTGTCTCAATTCTCGGGGAATTACACCAAAAACTCGAGTTCCTTTTGGATTTCCATCTTGATCAATGACAACCGCAGCATTGTCAGCATACCATATGATCATACCATTGTCACATTCGAGTTCTTTACATGTACGTACAATTACAGCTCTAATTACTTCTGATCTTTCTAGAGGCTATTGGGCACTACTTCCTTGATTACAACAACAATAACATCGCCAATATGAGCATATCGGGGATTACCGGCCCCTATGATTCGAATGCACATAAATTCTCAAGATCCACTATTATCTGCTACATTTAAAAGGGTTTGGGGTTGAATCATATGATTTTTATTTTTTAATTTTCTATTTCAATGTAGTAAGGAATGAAAAAAAAATTGTCTGTCCAGAAATAAAGAAATCTTTTATTGTTTGTTTTTTCATCTACAATATTCAATATAATAAATAGTCCTTTTGTTTAGTTTAGATCTATGTTCCTATCCTGAAATAACAAATTGAGTTCATATAGGCATTTTATACATAGCTATTTCAATAGCGGGCCAAGTTACAATTTCGGATACTCCTCCCATTTCATAAAGTATTTGACCTAGTTTAACAATGGATACCCAATATTCGGGAGATCCTTTTCACGAACCCATACGTGTTTCCGTGGGTCTTACTGTAATAGGTTTGTTGGGAAATATGCGTATCCATATTTTTCCACCACGACACACATATTGTGTCATTGCTCTTTGCCCCGCTTCTATTTGTCGGGCTGTGATCTAAGAGGGTTCAAGTGCCTAAAGAGCATATATATGAAAACTAATATAATTGCCTCGACAAGATATTCCCCTCATTCTTCCTCTATGTTGTTTACAAAATCTGGTTCTTTTAGGGTTATAGTTTATGGTTCTTTTTTTTTCATTCCATCCCTACTGCAAAACCTAACATGAGAGTTTCTTCTTATCCAGCTCCTTGCAAATGAAACAATTCATTCAATAGTTTTAAACAAATAGTATTATATAAAATACTATTATAAAATATTTATGTATGTATTTTATAATACATATTTATAATATAACATATAATAAATAATGAACTAAATCACTAAACTAAGTAATGTGTTTGATACTGAATTTGTTTAACTGTCTGTATATACAATCAAGATACAAAGCTAGATTTATATATTTATCTATAAATCTAGATAGAGGTATAGATAATATTTTTTTTTTGTTTTATAATTATAACTATAACGATTATAATTAATCTTTTTTTATTCTTATTGAACTATGCCAAACAAAAAATATTGTAATTCAATAAATAAATGTTTCGCGGGCAAATGCTGACTCTTTCTCATTCGTAGGTTGCTCAATCCATAACCTCTTAGAATAAATCAATTTGTTCTTGGTTCGTTCCGCCATCCTGCTCAATGAATCATTAGGATTCTATTTAAAACTAATACTAATCCTATCCAGTCATAGGTTTCACCGTTCCTATAGCTTCTCCATTAATGGTTTGGTCTAAACTCTGTAATGGAGCTCTCAACAAAAATTTGTTTCCTAGTCAATCTTCTCAGTTTCTATTAACTACGGGCTCTTTATTATCCTATACATTATAGTATTGTATTAATTTTTAGAGTATTATTTTTTTATATACTATTATATTGAATTTTATATTCAGTATTGATGCTTTATCGCATTGCCTTTCTATAAGATATGAGATGATTCATAGATCATACATATTATAATCATATATCATTGGTTTTTTTGTTTTCTCTTTCTATCATATTTCATTTATCCACATCCCCTTATTTGTGTTTTGCAACTCATAATTAGATTTTTTATGTTGTGGGAGAAATTTCAATTGCTACAACTATATGATCGACTCAGTCATATAGTGACTATTTCTTGGGATCTCGAAAATATGAAGCAATAAGTTGGGTTTTTTATATTATATATAGTTATTAATTTTAGAGTGGGGTTCAACAATCTATGGAATCCTAACCCAACTCTAAACATTACCCAACTCTAAACTTTAAACTTACTTTAAAGAAGGAGTCACACACTAAGCATAGCAATTTTACTCTAAAAAAATGGTCAATCAAATTTTTATTCAACCCTATAGAATTAGAGAATTAGAATCGAATTGCCATTTTTGTTTGATATTTCATAAATGAAAGAACCAGTTAATAAATGAAAGAATAATTTTATTTCTATTGCTAAACACTAGTCAAAACCAGAATGGCAAAATAAATAAAGAAAGGTCCATTAGTCTTCATCTATAAATATCCAAATTTTAATGCCTAATACTTCATAGATAGTTCGAATTGTATAGGAACAATGATCAATTTTAGCATGAATTGTTTGTAGAGGAACCCTCCCTTCTCTAATCCATTCGACACGTGCAATTTCTTTTCTATCGATACGCCCTGCGATTTGCACTTGAATTCCTTTTGTGTCCGTTTGTTCAGTTAATTCAATCACCTTTTTCATTGCCTTTCGAAACGAAACTCTATTTTTTAATTGTAAAGCTATATATTCTACAAGAATATTAAGTTGTCTATAAGGTTTTTCAACTTTTGTGAGAGTAATGTTGATTCTTGGGTTTTCAAAATGAATCTCCTTTTGTAGATTTATCTATAATTATGCAATGCCTTGCATTCGGCCTTCTACTAACAAATTGGGGAATCTAATATATATTATTATCTAGATCAAATCGATTTTTTTTAAATTCCTACACGTGCAATTCCTTCAAAACCTAAGGGTATTCTCTAATTTTTTTATACATAGTTCTTGATACAATTCCGTATTTTTACATCTTCTTGTAGGCCCAAAGAAAATTTTTTTTGTTTGCACAACCAAAAAGAATAATGACTTTGGGTTGTACCAAGTCTGAAACCAAGTGGATTTATTTTTTGTCCCATATTTTTTTCTAAATAGAAATCTAAGATTTATTTTAATTTAAAAATGACTTTGATTTATTTTTCAATACAATTGTTATATGACAAGTAGGTCTTTTTAAAGGATAACTGAGTTCTTGAGCTCTAGGTCTTAACCTTTTTAGAATAGCACCTCCATTGACTTCGGCTTTACTAATAAATAAATCAACTTTATTCATGTTCATATTATGATTTGTGTTTGCTGCTGCGGAATAAAGCAATTTTAAAATGGAAAAAGAAGCTTGATAAGGTATGAGTTCCAATATCATAAGTGCTTCTTCATAGGAACGCCCCTGAATCTGATCAATTATTCTTTGAGCTCTGAAAATAGACATACGTATATGTTGGGCTAAAACCTTAACTTCTATACTTGAAGTCGAGTTCTTTATCTTTATCATAAGGCTATCTCCTACCAATGAATGATAGCTACTTTTGCTACTTTACTAAAATAGAAAATGAAAATGAAAAAATTAACGACAAGATTTATTATCATTTCTCGCATGTCTCGTGAAAGTCAGAGTAGGGACGAATTCTCCCAATTTGTGACCTACCATCTGATCTGTTATATAAATAGGTAAATGTTCTTTTCCATTATGAATGGCAATTGTATGTCCAATCATTGTGGGTATAATGGTAGATATCTGAGACCCAGTTACTATTAGTTCTTTCTCCTCCCTCATGTTGAGTTTTTCCATTTTTCCCGATAAATGATTAGCTACAAAAGGATTTTTTTTAGTGACCGTGTCACAATGGATTACTCCTTTATTTTTGCATTTTAAACTATGTTCAATATCTCGATCTAATAAGGTAAGAATAAATACAATAATGATGAATGAAAAAAAGGGAAAATCCTTTAGCTAGATAAGGGGCGGATGTAGCCAAGTGGATCAAGGCAGTGGATTGTGAATCCACCATGCACGGGTTCAATTCTTGTCGTTCACCCATCACATTATTGCAAATTCCAAAAATTTGATTTTCAATATTCCTATTTATGGCAACGAAGAATAAAACTATCACTATATTTTTTTCCTTTTCGTACTTCTTCTTTCAAACGCAGGATAAACCCAAGGGGTTGTGGGTTTTTCTCTACCAATAGGGGCTCTTCCTTCACTGCCCCCATGGGGGTGGTCTACAGGGTTCATAACTACTCCTCTTACTATAGGGCACTTACCTAGCCAACACTTAGATCCGGCTCTACCCAAACTTTTTTGGTTCACCCCAACATTACCCACTTGTCCAACTGTTGCTAAGCAGTTTTTGGATATCAAATGGACCTCCCCAGATGGTAATCTTAATGTGGCCGATTTACTCTCTTTTGCAATCAATTTTGCTACAGCACCTGCTGCTCTAGCTAATTGTCCACCATTTCCAAATGTGATTTCTATGTTATGTATGGCCGTGACTAAGGGCATATCAGTTGAAGTAGATTCTTCTTTTTTATCAATAAAAACCCCTTCCCAAACTGTACAAGTTTCTTCCAAAGCATACGGCTTTCTAGATGTATATGATGATATCTAGACAAATGGATCTTATATAAATCATATGATGAAATACCACATGAGTGGATATATAGGAATCCAAATCTGCCAAATCACTCATGTTATGATCTTCTACATCCTAGGTCTCCCTGTTCCATCATCTAGCTTATGTTCTTCATGTAGCATTCAGACCAAATGACTTTATGAAATTATGTTGCTACTTCCACATATTGTAGGTAACGTAGAAGACATCTCTATTTTTTCCCCCGGGATCTTTCTAATTACCACTGCTTAGCTTTCAATTCACCTCTGACCATCAAATTAACTGGGATTATCCCATCCTCCTCTCTTTGAAAGAAGGGTGTTTCCCATTTTGTGCATGCTTTAAACAATTTTGTCTTCTCCATATTGCCATATCTTTAGAGTCAATAATTTTCTATGAGGAACTATTGAACTCAATCACTTGCTGCCCTTACTCAATAGTTTTTTGTTGATGTCTATCCCGTAGAGGTACTCAAATTGGATCAATCATCGATTTCTAGGTTTCATCATAAACCTAATTGGTTACTTCCAATTACAAAAATCAATAGTTCAAACCGCACTCAAAGGTAGGGCATTTCCCATTGATATAAGAACTTCTATACCAGAAACAATAGTATCTCCAATTACAGCCCTTCTGGGATGTAAAATATATCTCTTCTCACCATCCCCATAGTGTATGAGACAAATGTATGCATTGTATGTCCTCCCCCTCTATGCCCTGTGGTAATGATTCCTCTGGCATTACGACCTTTACCACAATGATGCTATCCATAGATCAAATTATTTCATAGATTGGATTTCACTTGACTGTCTATGGTTCCATTGTGTGTGCTCAAGGTAGAAGATTTGTATAAATGTATCGCTGTGTTATTAAGTATTTTCCTTTAAGTTCTTTTCTCTATAAGAGGTGAAATAGAATAACCCGGTTGAAGCGTAATGATCATACGTCTGTAATACATTGTATGTCCCATAATAGGTCCCATTCTTCTACCATTTATGGGGAGTCAATGACTATTCATAGCTATTACCATGACATCAAAGAAGAGTTCGACCCAATGCTTTATTTCTGTCCTAGTTGATCCTGATTTGACATTAGAAGTATATTGATTGTTCCCTAATAACTGAATACTTTTTTCTATAAATACTGCATATTTGATTACATCCATAAATCCATTTTCTTCCCTATGAGTTTCAGTATCAATAAGAATTCTAGTTCTTACTATTCATATGTTATGGTATGAATATACCAATTCATTATGTATGGATGATGAGATTCCATTGATACAGAGCTAATACTAATAGACTTATTGGACATTCCCATTGGTGTGGATCCAACAGGAATTGAACCTATGAATTTGCCAATTATGAGTTGGGTGCTTTAACCATTCAGCCATGAATGCTTAACAGGGATCATCGTACATCATGAATAACCAAATTCCAATTGAAATGAAATCTTTAGGAGGAATCAATGAAACAACATCAGTTCAAATCTTGGATCATCGAATTGAGAGAGATATGGAGAGAGATCAAGAATTCTCACTATTGCTTAGATTCATGGATCAAATTCGATTTAGTGGGATCTTTCACTCACATTTTTTTCCACCAAGAATGTTTTATGAAACTCTTTGACCCTCGAATTGGGAGTATCAACTTTTACATGATTCACAAAGTTCAACAAGCAATCGATATTTCACGATCAAAGGTGTAGTATTGCTTGTAGTAGCAGTCCTTATATCTTGTATTAACAATCGAAAGATGGTCGAAAGAAAAAATCTCTATTTTATGGGGCTTCTTCCTGTACCTATGAATTCCATTGTACCCAGAAATGAGACATTGGAAGAATCTTTTTGGTCTTCCAATATCAATAGGTTGATTGTTTCGCTCTTGTATCTTCCAAAAAGGAAAAAGATTTTTGAGGGTTTTTTTCATGGATTCACAAGAGCATACTTGGGTTCTCCCAATAAATAAAAAGTGTATCCTGCCTGAATCTAACCAGGGTTCGCGGTGGTGGAGGAACTGGATCAGAAAAAGGAGGGATTCTAGTTGTTAGATATCTAATGAAACTGTATCTGGAATTGAGATCTCATTCAAAGAGAAAGATAGCAAATATCTGGAGTTTCTCTTTCTATCCTATACGGATAATCTGATCCACAAGGACCATGATTGGGAATTTTTTGATCATCTTTCTCTGAGGAATAAGCAAAACATAATCAACTTGAATTCGAGACTCAAAATCTTAGGGAAAGACTTGATTTGTTATCTCATGTCTACTTTTCGTGAAAAAAGACCAATTGAAGGGGATGGTTTCTTCAAACAACAAAGAGCTGAGGCAACTATTCAATCAAATGATATTGAGCATGTTTCGCATCTCTTCTCGAGAAACAAGTGGGGTATTTCTTTGAAAATTTGTGCTCAATTTCATATGTGGCAATTCTACCAAGATCTCTTCGATAGTTGGGGAAAGAATCAACACGAATCGGATTTTTTGAGGAATGTATCAAGAGAGAATTTGATTTGGTTAGACAATGTGGGGTTGGTAAACAAGGATCGGCTTTTTAGCAAGGTACGAAATGTATTGTTAAATATTCAATATGATTCCACAAGTTCTATTTTCGTTCAAGTAACGGATTCTAGCCAATGGAAAGGATCTTCTGATCAATCCCGAGATCATTTCGATTCCATTAGAAATGCAGATTTAGAATATCACACATTGATCGATCAAATAGAGATTCAGCAAGTAAAAGAAAGGTTGATTCTTGGGATCCTTCCTTTCTTCAAATGGAATGAACAGAGATAGAATGGGATCGATTCCCAAAATGCCTTTTTGGATCTTCTTCAATGTCCTGGCTATTCATGGAACGTGAGAAGTAGATGAATAATCATCTACTTCTGGAAGAAATTGAACTTGGGAATCCTACAATATCAATTCATTCTTTTTTCTCTGACAGATGGTCAGAACTTCATCTGGGTTCGAATCCTACTGAAAGGTCCATTGGAGATCAGAAATTTTTGAAGAAAAAATAAGATGTTTCTTTTGTCCCTTCCAGGAGATCAGAAAATAAAGAAATGGTTGATATATTCAAGATAATTATGTATTTACAAAATATTGTCTCAATTCATCCTATTTCATTAGATCCATGATGTGATCTGGCTCCAAAGGATGAACCAGATATCGATAGTTCCAATAGGATTTCATTCTTGAACAAAAATCCATTTTTGGATTTATTGCATCTATTGCATGATTGGAACAAAGGGGGATACACGTTACACCATGATTTTGAATCAGAAGAGAGATTTCAAGAAATGGCAGATCTATTCACTCTATCAGTTATCAAGCCGGATTTGGTGCATCATAGGGGATTTGCCTTTTCTATTGATTCCTATGGATTGGATGCAAAAAAAATTCTTGAATGAGGTATTCAACTCCAGAGATGAATCCAAATAAAAAAAGAAATCTTTATTAGTTCTACCTCTTTTTTATGAAGAGAATGAATCTTTTTATCAAAGGATCAGAAAAAAAAAATCGGTCTGGATCTATTGCGGGAATGATTTGGAAGATCCAAAACTAAAAATAGCAGTATTTGCTAGCAACAACATAACGGAGGCAGTCAATCAATATAGTTTGATCCTCTTATTTCTTGAACTGAGAGATCCATGAATCGGGATCCTAATGCATATAGATACAAATGGTCCAATGGGAGCAAGAATTTCCAGGAACATTTGGAACAGTTCATTTCTGAACAAAAGAACCATTTTCAAGTAGTGTTCGATCGATTACATATTAATCAATATTCGATTGATTGGTCCGATGCTATCGACAAATAAGATTTTTCTAAGTCACTTCGGTTTCTTTTTGTTCAAGTCACTTCTCTTTTTGTCCAAGTCACTTCCTTTTTTCTTTGTGAGTATTGGGGATATACCCATTCATAGGTCTGAGATCCACATCTATGAATTGAAAGGTCCAAATGATCAACTCTGCAATCAGTTGTTAGAATCAATAGGTGTTCAAATCATTCATTTGAATAAAATGAAACCCTTCTTATTGGATGATCATGATACTTCCCAAAGACTGAAATTTTTTATCAATGGAGGAACAATATTACCATTTTTGCTCAAAAAGATACCAAAGTGGATGATTGACTCATTCCATACTAGAAATAATCGCAGGAAATCCTTTGATAACACAGATTTCTATTTCTCAATGATATCCCACGAGATGATTGGCTGAATACCGTGAAACCATTTCATAGAAGTTCATTGATATCTTCTTTTTATAAAGCAAATCGACTTCGAATTGAATAAACTATGTTCAATATCATGATCTAATAAGGTAAGAATAAATACAATAATAATGAATGGAGAAAAGGGAAAATCCTTTACCTAGATAAGGGGCAGATGTAGCCAAGTGGATCATGGCAGTGGATTGTGAATGCACCATGCACGGATTCAATTCCTGTCATTCACCCATCACATTATTGCAAATTCCAAAAATTTGATTTTCAATATTCCTATTTATGGCGACGAAGAATAAAACTATCACTATATTTTTTCCATTTTCCTACTTCTTTCAAATGTAGGATAACCCCAAGGGGTTGTGGGTTTTTTTCTACCAATAGGGGCTCTTCCTTCACCTCCCCCATGGGGGTGGTCTATAGAGTTCATAACTACTCCTCTTACTACAAGGCGCTTACCTAGCCAACACTTAGATCTAACTCTACCCAAACTTTTTTGGTTCACCCCAACATTACCCACTTGTCCAACCGTTGCTAAGCAGTTTTTGGATATCAAACGGACCTCCCCATATGGTAATCTTAATGTGGCCGATTTACTCTCTTTTGCAATAAGTTTCGCTACAACACCTGCTGCTCTAGCTAATTGTCCACCCTTTCCAAATGTGATTTCTATGTTATGTATGGCCATGCCTAAGGGCATATTGGTTGAAGTAGATTCTTCTTTTTTGTCAATAAAAACCCCTTCCCAAACTATAAAAGCTTCTTCCAAAGCATACGACTTTCTAGATGTATATGATGATATCTAGACAGATGGATCTTATATGAATCGTATGATGAAATACCATATGAGTTTATATATAGGAATCCAAATATGCCGAATCACTCATGTTATGATCTTCTACATCCTAGTTCTCCTAGTTCCATCATCTAGCTTATGTTCTTAATGTAGCATTCAGACCGAATGACTTTATGAAATTACATTGCTGCTTCCACATATTGCGGGTAACGTAGGAGACATCTCTATTTTTTCCCCTGGGATCTTTCTAATTACCACTGCTTAGCTTTCAATTTGCCTTTGACCATCAAATTAAATGGGAATAACCCATCCTCCTCTCTTTGAAAGAAGGGTGTTTCCCATTCTATGCGTGCTTTAAACAATTTTGTCTTCTCCATATTACCATATCTCTAGAGTTAATAATTTTCTATGAGGAACTATTGAACTCAATCACTTGCTGCCGTTACTCAATAGTTTTCTATTGATGTCTATCCCATAGAGGTAGTCAAATTGGATCAATGATCGATTTCTAGGTTTCATCGTAAACCTAATTGGTTACTTCCAATTACGTAAATCAATAGTTCAAACCACACTCAAAGGTAGGGCATTTCCCATTGATATAGGAACTTCTGTACCAAAAACAATGGTATCTCCAATTGTAGCCCCTCTGGAATGTAAAATATATCTCTTCTCACCATCCCCATAGTGTCTGAGACAAATGTATGCATTTCGATTAGGGTCGTATTCTATGGTTACGATTCTACCAAATATGTCTTTTTCATTCCGTCGAAAATCGATTTTACGGTATAGATGCTTATGACCTCCCCCTCTATGCCCTACAGTAATGATTGCTCTGGCATTATGACCTTTACCACAATGATGTTGTCCATAGATCAAATTATTTCATAGATTGGATTTCACTTGCCTGTCTATGGTTCCATTGCATGTGCTCGGGGTAGAAGTTCTGTATAAATTTATTGTCATGTTATTAAGTATTTTCCTTTAAGTTCTTTTCTCTATAAGAGGTGGAATAGAATAACCCAGTTGAAGCGTAATGATCATACGTTTGTAATGCATTGTATGTCCCATAATAGGTCCCATTCTTCTACCCTTTCTGGGGAGTCGATGACTATTCATAGCTATTACCTTGACACCAAAGAAGAGTTTGACCCAATGCTTTATTTTTGTCCTAGTTGATCCTGATTCGACATTAGAAGTATATTGATTTTTCCCAAATAATCGAATACTTTTTTATATAAATACTACATATTTGATTACATCCATAAATCCATTTTCTTCCCTATGAGTTCCAGTATCGATAAGAATTCTAGTTCTTACTGTTCATATTTTATGGTATGAATATACCAATTCATTATGTATGGATGATGAGATTCCATTGATATAGAGCTAATTCCAATAGACTTATTGAACGTTCCCATTAGTGTGCATCCACCAGGAATTGAACCTACAAATTTGCCAATTATGAGTTGGGCGCTTTAACCATTCAGCCATGGATGCTTAACAGGGATCATCATACAGCGTGAATAACCAAATTCCAATTGAAATGAAATCTTTAGGAGGAATCAATGAAATGACATCAATTCAGATCCTGGATCTTCAAATTGAGAGAGATATGGAGAGAGATCAAGAATTCTCACTATTTCTTAGATTCATGGATCAAATTCGATTCAGTGGGATCTTTCACTCACATTTTTTTCCACCAATAACATTTTATGAAACTCTTTGACCCCCGAATTGGGAGTATCCGACTTTCACATGATTCACAAAGTTCAACAAGCAATCTATATTTCATGATCAAAGGTGTAGTACTACTTGTAGTAGCAGTCCTTATATCTTGTATTAACAATTGAAAGATGGTCGAAAGAAAAAATCTCTATTTTGTGGGGCTTCTTCCCGTACCTATGAACTGATTATACCTAGAAATGAGACATTAGAAGAATCTTTTTGGTCTTCCTATATCAATAGATTGATTGTTTCACTCCTGTATCTTCCAAAATGGAAAAAGATTTCAAAGAGTTGTTTCATGGATTTGCAAGAGCGTATTTGGGTACTCCTAATAAATAAAAAGTGTATCATGCCTGAATCTAACCGAGGTTCATGGTGGTGGAGGAACTGGATCGAAAAAAGGAGGGATTCTAGTTGTAAGATATCTAATGAAATTGTAGCTAGAATTGAGATCTCATTCAAAGAGAAAGATAGCAAATATCTGGAGTCTCTTTTTTTATCCTATACGGATAATCCAATCTGCAAGGACCATGATTGGGAATGGTTTGATCATCTTTCTCCGAGGAAGAAGTGAAACATAATCAACTTGAATTTGGGACTCGAAATCTTAGGGAAAGACTTGATTTGTTATCTCATGTCTGCTTTCATGAAAAATGACCAATTGAAGGGGAGGGTTTCTTCAAACAACAAAGAGCTGAGGCAACTATTCAATCAAATGATATTGAGCATGTTTCCTATCTCTTCTCGAGAAACAAGTGGGGTATTTCTTTGCAAAATTGTGCTCAATTTCATATGTGGCAATTCTGCCAAGATCTCTTCATTAGTTGGGGAAAGAATCAGCTAAAATAAGATTTTTTTGAGGAACGTATTGAGAGAGAATTGGATTTGGTTAGACAATGTATGGTTAGTAAACAAGGATCAATTTTTTAGTAAGGTACGGAATGTATTGTCAAATATTCAATATGATTCCAAAAGATCTATTTTCATTCAAGTAACGGATTCTAGCAAATGGAAAGGATCTTCTGATCAATCCAGAGATCATTTTGATTCCATTAGAAATGTGGATTCAGAATATTACACACTGATTGATCAAATAGAGATTCAGCAAGTAAAAGATAGGTCAATTCTTTGGGATCCTTCCTTTCTTCAAATGGAATGAACAGAGATAGAATCAGATCAATTCTCGAAATGCCTTTTTGGATCTTCCTCAATGTCCCAACTATTCATGGAACGTGAGAAGTAGATGAATAATCATATGCTTTTAGAAGAAATCAAACTTGGGAATCCTACAAGATCAATTCGTTATTTTTTCTCTAACAGATGGTCAGAACTTCATTTGGGTTCGAATACTACTGAGAGGTCCACTGGAGATCAAAACTTTTTGAAGAAAAAACAAGATGTTTCTTTTGTCCCTTCCAGGTGATCAAAAAATAAGGAAATGATTGATATATTCAAGATAATTACATATTTACAAAATACCATCTCAATTCATCCTATTTCATCATATCTAGGATGTGATCTAGTTCTGAAGGATGAACCAGATATGGATAGTCCCAATAAGATTTCATTCTTGAACAAAAATCCATTTTTGGATTTATTGCATCTATTGCATGACCGGAACAAAGGGGATATGCATTACACCATGATTTTGAATCAGAAGAGAGATTTCAAGAAATGGCAAATCTATTCACTCTATCAATAAGTGAGCCGGATCTGGTGTATCATAGGGGATTTTCCTTTTCTATTGATTCCTACGGATTGGATGCAAAAAAGTTCTTGAATGAGGTATTCAAATCCAAAGATGAATCGAAATCAAAAAAGAAATCTTTTATTGGTTCTACCTCTTCTTTTTTATAAAGAGAATGAATCTTTTTATCAAAGGATCAGAAAAAAAAATCGGTCTAGATCTACTGCGGGAATGATTTGGAAGATCCAAAACTAAAAACATCAGTATTTGCTAGCAACAACATAATGGAGACAGTCAATCAATATAGATTGATCTAAGATCGGATTCAAATCCAATATAGAACCTATGGGTACATAAGAAATGTATCAAATCAATTCTTTTTAATGAATAGATCCAATCGCAACTTCCAATATAGAATGCAAAGGGATCAAATAGAATACTCTAAATCATATAACTATAATCAAATATATGATCAACCAACATTTATCAAATTTGAAAAAGATTAAATGGTTTGATCCTCTTATTTCTCTAACCGAGAGATCCATGAATCGAGATCTTGATGCATATAGATACAAATGGTCCAATGGGAGCAAGAATTTCCAGGAACATTTGGAACAGTTCATTTCTAAACAAAAGAACCATTTTCAAGTAGTGTTCGATCGATTACGTATTAATCAATATTCGATTGATTGGTCCGATGCTATCGACAAATAAGATTTTTCTAAGTCACTTCGGTTTCTTTTTGTTCAAGTCACTTCTCCTTTTGTCCACATCACTTCCCTTTTTGTGCAAGTTACTTCCCTTTTTCTTTTGTGAGTATCGAGAATATACCCATTCATAGGTCCGAGATCCACATCTATGAATTGAACGGTCCAAATGATCAACTCTGCAATCAGTTGTTAGAATCAATAGGTGTTCAAATTGTTCATTTGAATAAAATGAAATCCTTCTTATTGGATGATCATGATACTTCACAAAGACTGAAACTCTTGATCAATGGAGGAACAATATTACCATTTTTGTTCAAAAAGATACCAAAGTGGATGATTGACTCATTCCATACTAGAAACAATTGCAGGAAATCCTTTGATAACATGGATTTCTATTTCTCAATGATATACCACAATCGAGATGATTGGCTGAATACCATGAAACCATTTCATAGAAGTTCATTGTTATCTTCTTTTTATAAAGCAAATCGACTTCGATTCTTGAATGATCCACATCACTTCTGGTTCTATTGTAACAAAAGATTCCCTTTTCATGTGGAAAAGACCCATATCCATAATTATGATCTTACATATGGACAATTTCTCAATATCTCATTCATTCACAACAAAATAGTTTCTTTGTGTATCAGTAAAGAAAACATATTTTTTTGGAGAGAGAGACTACTTCACCAATCGAGTCACAGACATTTGACATATTCATACCTAACAATTTTCCACAAAGTGGTGACAAAATGTATAAATTGTACAAAGCTTTCCATTTTCCAATTTGATCTGATCCATTCCTTCCTAGAGCTATTTATTCGATCGCAGACATTTCTGCAACACCTCTAATAGAGGAACAAATAGCTAATTTTGAAAGAACTTATTGTCAGCCTCTTCAGATATGAATCTATCCAATTAAGAAGGGAAGAACTTGCATCAGTATCTCAGTTTCAATTCAAACGTGGGTTTGATTCACACTCCATTTTGAGAAATATTTACCATCCGGAAAGAGGAAAAAACAGAGTCTTTGTCTAAGGAAATGAGTAGAGAAAGGGCAGATGTATAGAACCTTTCAACGAGATAGTGCTTTTTCAAATCTCTCAAAATGGAATCTGTTCCAAACATATATGCCATGGCTCCTTACTTCAACAGGGTGCAAATATCTAAATTTCACCCTTTTAGATACTTTTTTCTTTAGATACTTTTTCAGACCCATTGCCGATACTAAGTATAAGTAGCAGTCAAAAATTTGTATCCATTTTTCATGATATTATGCATGGATCAGATATATCATGGTCTATTCTGCAGAAAAAATTGTGGGAAATTCTTCCACAATGGACTCTGATAAGTGAGATTTCGAGTAAGTGTTTACTGAATCTTCTTCTTTTGTTCGAAGAAATGATTCATCGAAATAATGAGTCACCCATTCTATTGATATGGACACATCTGAGATCAACAAATGCTCAGGAGTTCCTCTATTTAATCCTTTTCCTTCTTCTTGTTGCTAGATATCTCATTCATATACATCTTCTCTTTGTTTTTGGAGTGTCTAGTGAGTTACGGACAGAGTTAGAAAAGATCAAATCTTTGATGATTCCATCATACATGATTGAGTTGTAAAAACTTCTATATAGGTATCCTACATCTGAACTGAATTCTTTTTGGTTAAAGAATCTCTTTCTAGTTGCTCTGGAGCAATTAGGAGATTCTCTGGAAGAAATACAGGGTTCTACTTCTAGTGGCAACATGCTATTGGGTAGCGGTCCCACTTATGGGATCAAATCAATACGTTCTAAGAAGAAATATTTGAATATCAATCTCATCAATCTCATAAGTATCATACCAAACCCCATCAATTGAATCACTTTTTTGAGAAATATGAGACATTTAAGTCGTAAAAGTAAAGAGATATATTCATTGATAAAAAAAAGAAAAAACATGAACAATGATTGGATTGATGATAAAATAGAATCCTAGGTCACGAACAGTGATTCAATTGATGATGAAGAAAGAGAATTCTTGATTCAGTTCTCCACCTTAATGACAAAAAAAGGATTGATCAAATTCTATTGAGTCTAACTCATAGTGATCATTTAGCAAAGAATAACTCTGGTTATCAAATAATTGAAAAACCAGGATCAATTTACTTATGATACTTAGTTGACATTCAGAAAAAGTATCTAATGAATTATGAGTTTAATAGATCCTATTTAGCAGAAAGACAGATATTCCTTGCTCATTATCAGACAATCACTTATTCACAAACCTCGTGTGGGGCTAATAGTTTTCATTTCCCATCTTATGGAAAACCCTTTTCGCTCCACTTAGCCCTATCCCCTTCTATGGGTATTTTAGTGATAGGTTCTATAGGAACTAGACGGTCCTATTTGGTCAAATACCTAGCAACAAACTCCTATGTTCATTTCATTACGGTATTTTCGAACAAGTTCCTGGATGACAAGCCTAAAGGTTATCTTATTGATGATAGTGACAATATTGATGATAACCTTGATACGGAGCTGCTAATTATGACGAATGTGCTAACTATGTATATGACGCATAAAATAGACCAATTTGCTATCACCCTTCAATTTGAATTAGCAAAAGCAATGTCTCCTTGCATAATATGGATTCCAAACATTCATGATCTGTATGTGATGAGTCAAATTACTTATCCCTTTGTCTATTAGAGAACTATCTCTCCAGGGATTGTGAAAGATGTTCCACTAGAAATATTCTTGTTATTGCTTCATCTCATATTCCCAAAAAAGTGGATCCCGCTCTAATAGCTCCGAATAAATTAAATACATGCATTAAGATACGAAGGCTTCTTATTCCACAACAACAAAAGCACTTTTTCATTCTTTCATATACTACGAGATTTCATTTGGAAAAGAAAATGTTCCATACTAACATATTCGAGTCCATAACCATGGGTTAAAATGCATGAGATCTTGTAGCACTTATCAATGCCCTATCAATTAGTATTATGCAGAGGAAATCAATTATAGAAACTAATACAATTAGATCAGCTCTTCATAGACAAACTTGGGATTCGCAATGCCAGGTAAGATCGATTCAAGATCATGGGATCCTTTTCTATGAGATAGGAAGGGCTCTTGCCCAAAACGTGCTTCTAAGTAATTGCCTCATAGATCCTATATCTATCTATATGAAGAAGAAATCACGTAAGGAAGAGGATTCTTATTTGTATGAATGGTACTTCGAACTTGGAACAAGCATGAAGAAATTAATGATACTTCTTTTTCTTTTGAGTTGTTCTATCGGATCCATCGCTCAAGATCTTTGGTCTTCACTCGGACCAGATGAAAAAAATTGGATCACTTCTTATGGATTCATTGAGAATGATTCTGATCTAGTTCATGGCCTATTAGAAGTAGAAGGCACTCTGGTGGGATCCTTGCGGACATAAAAAGATTACAGTCAGTTTGATAATAATCAAGTGACATTACTCAAACCAAGGAATCAGTTAGATATGATGCAAAATGGATCTTGTTCTATTATTGATCAGAGATTTCTATATGAAAAATATGAATTAGAGTTTTAAGAAGGGGAAGGAGAAGGAGCCCTCGACTTGACTTGCAACAAATAGAGGAGGATTTATTCAATCATATAGTTTGGGCTCCTAGAATATGGCGCCCATGTGGTAATCTATTTGATTGTATCGAAAGGCCCACTAGATTGGGATTTCCCTATTGGGCCGGGTTATTTCACGGCAAGTAGATCATTTATCATAAAGAGGATGAGCTTTAAGAGAATGATTCAAAGTTCTTGCAGAGTGGAACCATCCAGTACCAGACACGAGATAGATCTTCCAAATAACAAAGCTTTTTTCGAATAAGCCAATTCATTTCGGACCCTTTGTCTCTGTGTTTTCACGTCGAGAATTCTTTGCAGATGAAGAAATGTCAAAGGGGCTTATTACTTCCCAAACAAATCCTCCTACATCTATATATAAATGCTGGTTCATCAAGAATATGCAAGAAAAACACTTCCAATTGTTGATTCATCGCCAGAGATGGCTTGGAACCAATAGTTCATTATCTAATGGATCTTTCCATTCTAATACTCTATCTGAGAGTTATTAGTATTTTCCTATCTAACAAAATGCAATTGGATTATATGACAAAGACATTGTTGAGAAAGAGATGGCTTTTCCTGGATGAAATGAAACATTTGATTCATGTAACAAGAGAAAGATTTCCCATTCCTTAGCCATAAAGATATGTGGCTATGAAAAGGGGATTAAGTGGAACAGAATTGGCCGAGTGGTAGAGTCATGGAAACACTTGTTTATTCCATATTTTGGACCTTAGCTCCATGGAACAATATGTTACCTACTGCTGAAACATGGAAGAATTGAAATCATAGATCAAAACACTATGTATGGATGATATGAACTGCCTAAACAAGAATTCTTGAATGGCGAACAACCAGAGCTTCTTACTCACTACATCAAATAATTTCCATTAATGAAACCATGTAAATCGATCAAAAAATCAAAAATACACATGTCCGATGAAATGGTTGTTGCTATCTGCTCCAATAACGAATCCTTGGTTCAACTAAATAACTAAAGAAAATAGATAAACCTTTCTTTTCATCTTAGGTCGATGGATCTTCTCAATTGGAATATCCCCATATGAATAATACACTTCCAATTAACTGAGTATAATTCAAATTTTTGAATTATTTTATTTTGAAGCAAAGATATCCACGGAGGCTAGTTCATCCTATTTAAATATTCATGACCAAGAGGTACTGGATTCTCTTTCGAATAGGCCTTGAAAGGACAAGGAAGGCTAGAATGCCAACAGATGTCTATCTATTCTCTAATTCATCCAACCCGATACCATTATGGGAATGTCCAGTCAAAGTCACTGAATGGGTAAGTTGCTAATCCATAAAACTGACTATGTCCTTTATCTACTGGGTTATAGGTACTGGTGGATATTTTATCAGAGGTTTCTATCAATCTACCCCTGTGTGATTCCTGTTGAATCATATATTCGGGGATGGGTGCATGGTGGGCAATTTCAAAATGGACTCCTCATTCATTAGATAGAGAAGATCACCAGGATTTCGTGATCCGTTGCTGAACTTATCATAGCAGGTGTAAGAGTATTCTTCTTCTTTTTCCTGGCCTTTTTCAGATTTACAGTGTCCGGATCTTGCAGTGTTTCTTGTAGCCGGTCGAATTCTAGCATAAATAGCGTAGTCATTTGATTTAGCATACCACGAGGGTTTGTTACCTCTTCAGAGTTGGTCATGCTTGGTTCTTTCCTTCTTAGCTTCGCTTGTGGTGGCTCCTTTTCACCTAGAGGTTCCGTCCCTTCATTTGGCAGGTTATGCTCTTCACTGTCTTTTGAAGAAGGTACAGATTCCTTGTTCACTTCTGACTCTTCTTTGTAGTAGCCCACCTCCTTCTCCAGCCGTTCAATTTCCCCTTCACACCTTTCTTGCATCAGCCTCTGGTTAGGGAACGGTTCCGGTGGAGCTGGTGTAACTGGGACCGCTGTTTTAAAGTAATAGGGTCCACATAGGTTACAGGCAGTAACCTTGCATTTGGGGCAATGAATCCTTGCCCGCTGCATTGTTTGGATCTTGCAACACACGCACTTTTCTTCTCGTGGCTGCACGAAGTCGTTATGCTGCCAAGAATGAGAACATTTTCCTTGGAAGTAAGGCAGCGTTACCTGAGGGCGATACCCTCCTTCTCGTTCTCCAAGAACACAAACTGCTCTCTCCTGCTCAGGTGGGTCGAGGGAGCTGTGCAGACTTTGGGTTGATAAAGAGGAGTGACGGTTCTTTTTGCGTTCTGCTTCTTGCAGTTCTTGTAGATACTGCGCATTAAAAGGGATCTCCACATAGTTGGTGCTGTAAGAAGGCCTGTAAGAAGAAGAGGTTAGAGGGTAATTGTCACCTCTGGTGAAGTACTCCTCCTCTGGAGCCTCGTACTCATAAGGTTGTTGGTAGCTTTGCTGGTCCTGATAACACCAATTGTAGTAGTCTTCCCGTGGGGTAGGCAGGTAGGAAGCCATCAGCTTTCAAGTATGAGTCCTCGGGCCTCTTGTTTTGAAAGGGGCCTGCTGTCTAGGACTGCAGTTGTTAAAGTCTTCAGAGAAACCTCGAGCCTCGAGATCTCTTGTGTGCAAGCTTGATGCAGTTCGAAGAGTTGTTTTAAGTTCTTTAAGTTAACTCTTGATGCAATACAGGTTTTGTGGTAAATAACAGACAAGTTCTAAGCTAGTTGATTGGTGGAAACTTTTGTTACTAAAGCAAGGTCAAGATACTCAAGGCTAGAGGTTCGGGAACGTTCATACCCCTCCTGAATGGATTTTTCCCATGCTTCAGACATATGGGCTAAAAGTTCACAGTTACTATAATTTCCCAAGGATAAATTCCAGTATTAGGTTAAACATGACAATTCCTTACTGGATTAAAACAATGCTTCAGGATCATACAGGTGTGCCCTTGGGCTTACTCACGGCCCCTCGCCTTCACTGCCAAGTTAGGACCTGTCCTTTTTCCTTACACACAGCTCTTCACCCAGTCAGTAAAAACCATGCTTAATTCTAATCCGCAAATTACCACAAAGGAAAAGATAGCACTTATGAAATCTTAACACAACATCTTAACACAGTAGTGAAAATCAGGATTTGGGTAATTACGACCCTTACCTCGCACTCTTGGCACCTTGACCTCTTGGGGGTTCTACTCTGCCATATCTTTAGCTAGCTCTGATACCATGAAATCGACCTTCCTAACGCCGGCGATGCTCGCCGAAGTGTTCGTGGTCGCGGAAGCTCTTTTTCAAGAAAGAAAGTAGCAACAAGAAATAAGGAGAAGATATGGAGAAACTCTCGGATTCTTATTGCTAAATTCATACGATGCTTACAATACTTGGCTACTTGGATTATTTTTCGATGATCATTTACAATGGAGGCATGCCCTTTATATAGAGGGCACGATGATGTAAGCGCTCATATCAGCTGGTGGTATGAGCTAAGCGCTTACATCAGCATAATAGTTACCTATACTAGGGTAGGCCTATAGCCTTTACATAAGACTCCAAGGGAAGTCTTGTCCTAGGCATAGCCCTCTTATCCTAAGGCGTAGCCTTTACAAAAGACTCCAAAAGACTCCAAAAGACACCTTGGGCACACCTGTATGGTCCTGAAGCATTGCTTTAATCTAGTAAGGAATTGCCATGTTTAACCTAATACTGGAATTTATCCTTTGGAAATTGTGGTAACTGTGAACTTTTAGCCCATATGTCTGAAGCATGGGAAAAATCCATTCAGGAGGGGTATGAACGTTCCCGAACCTCTAGCCTTGAGTATCTTGACCTTGCTTTAGTAACAAAAGTTTCCACCAACCAACTAGCTCACAATTTGTCTGTTATTTACGACAAAACTTGTATTGCATCAAGAGTTAACTTAAAGAATTGAAGACAACTCTTTGAACTGCATCAAGCTTGCACACAAGAGATCTCGAGGCTCGAGATTTCTCTGAAGACTTTAACAACTGCAGTCCTAGACAGCAGGCCCCTTTCAAAACAAGAGGCCCGAGGACTCGTACTTGAGGCGTTCAGGCAACAACCCCAGCAAAGAGAACCAGGCGATAGCCTTGAACGGCTGGACAAGCCTCTCCAACAGCACGAGAGGCGCACGCGAAGGCATCAGGAGGCACGAGGCAAACTAAGGGTCTTTCGGGATCCTTACCAGATACTAGCTGAGGAAGTGCAAAAGCTTGGAGGCGATGGCCCCAGGAACCAACACCCAGTTGGTTTACAAAGGGCTACCTATCCCAGCCCCATCTCCGATGTGCGAAGATCAGATTCGGGGATACCGGAGGAGCCACAGGCACCTTCATACGGCTCAACAAACAACCAGGAGAATGGGTAGACTCCTGATGGGGAGAAACCCCCCGCAAGACACACTAGAGCAGCAGATCGATCCTCAGGTACAATTAAAACTATCAATGCAGGAGAGAGCTGCCATAGTTCCAGCGGAGGTTCTATACCACTCCCGGAGGGACGACGTGCACCATCGGGTGTACACGCATAGATCAGAGGAGGCAATCCTCTGTGTCGACAATGACCAAGTAGACCTCCCATTCATACAGGAGGCAAGCTACCATCAACTACTGCAAAGCGGGATGCAGTACATACACCTCGGTGTGCTGCAACTTCGACTCCAGATCCTACACCGACAGGAGGTTGGTACAATGGCTCTGGTCATCTTCCGTGACAACCGGTGGGAAGGAAACAAAGCACTACTGGCCACGATGGAGGTGGACCTAGCAAAAGGCAGTCAACTGGTATACGTGATACCAAACGTCATGATGACTGTCATGGACTTCTACAAGCACGTACAAGTCTCTATCCTAACTAAGGGCTACGAGAACTGGCAAAGTGGTGAGTCCAATTTATTAATCACTAGAGGCATGGTAGGAAGGCTCTCGAATACCCCAAACGTAGGCTTTGCCTACGAAATTCAAGGAGTCATCGACTACCTAGCAAGCCACGGAGTACACGCCCTCCCAGGACATAGGTACTCAGCAGAGGCGCTGCAAGGGCGCAGCTGGACTGTCCGGCCAACGAAGCTCTCCGCACCAACTCAACCTGAGGAGGTCATGAGTAGGAGCCTCCTTGATGGGAGCATCTCTCTGCGGTTCGGAAGCTACAAGCCGGTAGAAACACCAAGAAGATCCTGCTACCTCCCAAAAGATGAGGAGGCATTCAATGACGAAGAGGAGCTCAGAACTCCTCATATACTGGCCATCCTACTGAAGGAAGATGAAGAAGATGAAGAGGAAAGTGACGACGAAAGTTACTTTCATCAGCTCTTCAAAGAGGGGTTCCCTGAAGGAGAAGGAGAGATGGAATATCCAATCAGAACCCCAAAGTGGGATGTATATCCCGACGAGGACGAAAATCCTCCTGAAGGCAGAAGGGACGTGCTTTCCCAACAACCAGATGAAGTCTGGGACACACTAGGGGAGCCTAGTGGTAGGTACGACTACTATGTCAAATACACTCCCCCGGAGTCATTCTACTATGGCCCCCCCGAACCAACTGGATGGGGAGACGAAGGTGATGAGAAAGAACCTGATGAGGAGGAACCAGCCAACATACCTTCTGAGAGGCATAAGGAAGAAGGTAACACTTGTCCCCCTCATAATGCTAATGTTATTGCAGCAGGCATTGAAGAGGAAGTACCGGAGATGGAGTACCCTGCCCTACGGAAACTAGCCCAAAGGCTATCTGAGAGGTTGTACACAAGTACACAAGTACACAAGTACACAAGTACTCAACAGCCTTTTCCATGCTATTTCTCAAGTTTCTGCGATTTCTAAGATTTCTACGATGATCATTTACAATGGAGGCGTGCCCCTTATATAGAGGGCACGGTGATGTAAGCGCTCACATCAGCTGGTGGTATGAGCTAAGCGCTTACATCAGCATAATAGTAGCCTATACTAGACTAGGCCTATAGCCTTTACATAAGACTCCAAGGGAAGTCTTGTCCTCGGCATAGCCCTCTTATCCTAAGGCGTAGCCTTTACAAAAGACTCCAAAAGAGATCTTATCCTAAGGCGTAGCTTTTATATCCTAAGGCATAGCCTTTACAGAAGACTCCAAAAGACGTCGCTGTCATAGGCTGGTAGCTCGTCCTTTGGCTAGGCTCGTCCTCTTGCTAGGCTTTGACTTCTTATTGCATAGCTATAGCTGCTACGTACTGTACAACAGGATCCTACGTTCCTGTATTAGCTACTATACTTCGTATAAAAATGAGGACTCGTCTCATGTAGCTTTCCCAAACCCTCAACTACAAAAACAACTCACTCAAAATTTCAACCCCTCAACAAACATGAGAGCTCGCCACATCACTTGATACCAAACCCAACATCACCCCACCAAAACCCTAGCCGTAGAAATCCAAAATAGCTTCAATCCTGCAAGCTCTATAGGGCTTCAAAGAAAAAAGATGAGGAAGGAAGCAGCCGTAGAGGCATAATTATGTTTCTTTGATTAGTTTGTCAGTTAAGAGAGCGTGATTATAATTAGGGTAAATAATATTAATATTTAGAAGCAGGACCCTGGAAACAAATGCAAATGCAATTTGGGAAGCCCTAATACTGCTACTACTCATCATCTTCTTCTCTCTCCAGACCACCCTTGCCAAGCTTCTCCACAACTCTAGCAAGCATCTCCTCCACCTCCTCGAGCTCTGTCTCGATCTCACTCCCTTCCTTCTCCCCACAACCATGCAAACCCTGAATCTTCTCAACACTCGCTGCCACATCTTCCCTCACCTTCTCCTTCCCGCCTGTGCACGCGATGACTTTCTTCGTCAGCATCTGGTTCTGGTTCCTGAGGTCGCCGACGAGCTCCTCCATCTCGCTCACCAAGTGCAACTTCCTCGCCAGCTCTGTGACCATCATCTGCTTCTCCTTGCCGATGCTCGAGAACATCCCCTCCAAGCTCTTCCATGCCATCACGCACGCTGCCAACTCCCGCCGCAGCCACTGGTTCTCCTTCGACGGGGACAATGGCTCCTGTGCAGGATGGCGATCCTTAGGAAGCGGCTGCCCGGAGCCCTACATTCGCCGCCGGTGCCCTGCACTCCCTGCGGCTGCCCCGCGCTCCCTGCGGCTGCCCCGAGTGTCCTGTGCCCGCCCTGCACGGCCTGCCGCCGGCCCGAGCCTGCTGCCCTTGCCGCACACGCTTGAGCTCACCCACAATCGCCAGAGCTCGCCGCCACCTGCAAAATGCTACAAGAAAACCCTAAACCGAAATGATATATAGAGTTTCGTTTCGGTTCCGGCCGAAACCGAGCCGTTTCGGCCGAAACTGCGAACCATGAAAAATAGTCATTGTCTAAAGAAATGCGTTGAGAAAGGGTAGATGTATAGAACCTTTCAATGAGATAGTGCTTTTTCAAATCTCTCAAAATGGAATCTATTCCAAACATATATGCCATGGCTCCTTACTTTGACAGGGTGCAAATATCTAAATTTCACCCTTTTAGATACTTTTTCAGACTCATTGCCGATACTAAGTATAAGTAGCAGTCAAAAGTTTGTATCCATTTTTCATGATATTATGCACGGATCAGATATATCATGGCTTATTCCTAAGAAAAAATTATGGGTGATTCTTCCACAACGGACTCTGATAAGTAAGATTTCGAGTAAGTGTTTACCAAATCTTCTTCTTCTATCCAAAGAAATGATTCATCAAGATAATGAGTCACCCATTATATTAATATGGACACATCTGAGATCAACAAATGCTTAGGAGTTCCTCTATTCAATCCTTTTCCTTCTTCTTGTTGCTGGATATCTCATTCATATACATCTTCTCTTTGTTTTCTGAGCCTCTAGTGAGTTACAGATAGAGTTAGAAAAGATCAAATCTTTGATGATTCCATCATAAATGATTGAGTTGTGAAAACTTCTGTATAGGTATCCTGCATCTAAACTGAATTCTTTCTGGTTAAAGAATGTCTTTCTAGTTGCTCTGGAACAATTAGGAGATTCTCTGGAAGAAATATGGGGTTCTACTTCTGGTGGCAACATTCTATTGGGTAGCGGTCCCGCTTATGGGATCAAATCAATATGTTCTAAGAAGAAATATTTGAATATCAATCTCATCGATCTCATAAGTATCATACCAAATCCCATCAATTGAATCACTTTTTCTAGAAATATGAGAAATTTAAGTCATACAAGTAAAGAGATCTATTCATTGATAAGAAAAATAAAAAACATGAACGGTGATTGGATTGATGATAAAATAGAATCCTGGGTCGCAAACAGTGATTCAATTGATGATGAAGAAAGAGAATTCTTGATTCTGTTCTCCAACTTAATGATAGAGAAAAGGATTGATCAAATTCTATTGAGTCTAACTCAAAGTGATTATTTAGCAAAGAATAACTCTGATTATCAAATGATTGAACAACCAAGATCAATTTACTTATGATACTTAGTGACATTCATAAAAGGTATCAAATGAATTATGAGTTCAATAGATCTTATTTAGCAAAAAGACAGATATTCCTTGCTTATTATCAGACAATTGCTTCTTCACAAACCTCATGTGGGGCTAATAGTTTTCATTTCCCATCTCATGGAAAACCCTTTTCACTCCCATTTGCCCTATCCCCTTCTAGGGGTATTTTAGTGATAGGTTCTATAGGAACTGGATGGCCCTATTTGGTCAAATACCTAGTGACAGACTCCTATGTTCGTTTCATTATGGTATTTCTGAACAAGTTCCTGGATGACAAGCCTAAATGTTATCTTATTGATGATATCAATATTGATGATAACCTTGATACGGAGCTGCTAATTATGACGAATGTGCTAACTATGTATATGACACCAAAAATAGACCAATTTGCAATCACCCTTCAATTCAAATTAGCAAAAGCAATGTCTCATTGCATAATTTGGATCCCAAACATTCATGATCTGTATGTGAATAAGTTGAATTACTTATCCCTCGGTCTATTAGAGAACTATCTCTCCAGGGATTGTGAAAGATGTTCCATTAGAAATATTCTTGTTATTTCTTCATCTCATATTCCCAAAAAAGTGGATCCCACTCTAATAGCTTCGAATAAATTAAATACATGCATTAAGATATGAAGGCTTCTTATTCCACAACAATGAAAGCACTTTTTCATTCTTTCATATACTAGGGGATTTTGTTTGGAAAAGAAAATGTTCCATACTAACAGATTCCAGTCCATAACCATGGGTTACAATGCATGAGATCTTGTAGCACTTATCAGTGAGGCCCTATCAATTAGTATTATGCAAAGGAAATCAATTATAGAAACTAATACAATTAGATTAGCTCTTCATAGACAAACTTGGGATTTGCAATCCCAGGTAAGATCAGTTCAAGATCATGGGATCCTTTTCTATCAGATAGGAAGGGTTGTTGCACAAAATGTACTTCCAAGTAATTGCCCCATAGATCCTATATCTATCTATATGAAGAAGAAATCACATAAGGAAGGGGATTCTTATTTGTACGAATGGCACTTCGAACTTGGAATGAGCATGAAGAAATTAATGATACTTCTTTATCTTTTGAGTTGTTTTGTCGGATCCGTCACTCAAGATCTTTGGTCTTCACCCATATCCGATGAAAAAAATTGGATCACTTCTCATGGATTCATTGAGAATGATTATGATCTAGTTCATGGCCTATTAAAAGTAGAAGGCACTCTAGTGGGATCCTCACAAACAAAAAAAGATTGCAGTTAGTTCGATAATAATTGAGTGACATTACTTGAACCAAGGAATCGATTAGATATGATGCAAAATGGATCTTGTTCTATCATTGATCAGAGCTTTCTATATGAAAAATGGGAATCAAAGTTTGAAGAAGGGGAAGGAAAAGGAGCCCTCGACCCACAATAGATAGAGGAGGATTTATTCAATCACATAGTTTGGGCTCCTAGAATATGGCACCCTGTGTGGTAATCTATTTGATTGTATCGAAAGGCCCACTGAATTGGGATTTCCCTATTGGGCCGGGTCATTTCACGGCAAGCAAATCATTTATAATAAAGAGGATGAGCTTTAAGAGAATGATTCGGAGTTCTTGCAGAGTGGAACCATGCAGTACTATACACGAGATAGATCTTCCAAAGAACAAGGCTTTTTTCGAATAAGCCAATTCATTTGGGACCCTGTAGATCCATTCTTTTTCCTATTCAAAGATCAGCCCTTTGTCTCTGTGTTTTCACGTCAAGAATTCTTTGCATATGAAGAGATGTCAAAGGGGCTTATTACTTCCCAAACAAATCCTCCTACATCTATATATAAACGCTAGTTTATCAAGAATACACAAGAAAAACACTTTGAATTGTCGATTCATCACCAGAGATGGCTTAGAACCAATAGTTCATTATCTAATGGATCTTCCCATTCTAATACTCTATCCGAGACTTATCAGTATTTATCAAATCTGTTCCTATCTAACGGAACACTAATGGTTCAAATGACAAAGACATTATTGAGAAAGAGATGGCTTTTCCCAGATGAAATGAAACATTTGATTCATGTAATAGGAGAAAGATTTCCCATTCCTTTGCCATAAATATATGTGGCTATGAAAAGGAGATTAAGTGGAACAAAATTGGCCGGGTTGTAGAGTCATGGAAACACTTGTTTATTCCATATTTTGGACCTTAGCTCCATGGAACAATATGCTACTTACTGCTGAAACATGGAAGAATTGAAATCTTAGATCAAAACA